>JAEIHY010017077.1:184-11300 GCA_018904565.1 Drosophila tsacasi | reverse complement strand
TTCTATGTTGATCAACCAATTGAATGGTTATAAAACATAGGAGCTAACAATATTAACAAAAAAAAAACTTTCCATTAGCTTGTTGTTTTTCCTGTCTTATAATATTTATTCATTACCCCTACGATTACGATTTATCTTTTATATTTTATTTATTTTTATACTCCTACCAGTCTTATCTCGAGCATTCAGAAAGCATAAAGATTTCCAGAAAAGGCCCCAAAGTATAGTCTATCTTATCTGGGCATATTTTAGGCACTTTTACGGTTGCCCCTTGAAAGCTTTAAAGGATTTTAAGAACTAAGATGTCTAAAAAAAGAGTCTGAGCTTTATAGAAAATTTCCTTTTTTTTGCTTCTATAATATTTGTAATACATATACATATTTATATATATTATGTTATATCCTTTAAAGTCACTTTTTATTTAAGGTAATTTTATAGAAAATTTAGTAATTGGGAACCAATTTTCACATAAATATATAAACAAGATATAAATATATGAAGTATTCCTTAAGTATTCATATAAATATATAAAAAAGTTATAAATATGTGATGATATGACATATACTCCACAAGTCTCAGGTCTTAAGTATTCCTAAAAGTTTCCTGTCACTAATTTTAACCTTGCTGCAAACCCAATAAATTAATGACACTCACGCGTGTCCAGTGTCGGAAACAAATGGAATCGAAAGTTGGAGCTAATAATAATAATCAGGCATAATTCCGATTTCAATTCCAATTCTGGACGGGCTAGAGGGGGGAATGTTTGACGTGTTTGGTGTTAAACCTGGACAGGGGTGGCTCCAATTTATATTTATGTTTAAATATATCAAATCATTTAAATAGTTTCATACCAAGTCCCTATAATTGTAATACTTTATAAGCATATTTTAATTATTTTCCTAAATATATTTGTACTATTAATTGTTTTAGCAAACGACTTAAGCTTTTTTTAATAACAATATTATATTTATCCTAAAATTATACCCCTCCCCACCACAAAGTCCGCCCCTGGTGGCGGCTAACTAAGCTGATAAGCCGCGCGACACGCGTAGCCGGCTAAAGGGGGCGGAGAGGGGGGCTAGTGGCTGGGGTTGGGGGAGCGATTCCGCTTGGCGGCTGATAAATATGGATTGTCTGCCCTGCTCGCACCTCCCCTCCCGACTGCCGCTGACCACCCAACCAGGGGAATGTAAACACAGAGAGGCAGTGGAAAGGAGTGAGCGCTGGAAGAGTACAGTGGGAGAGAGGAAGATAGGGTGAGTGGTAGAGCGGAAGAGTGGTAGAGAGGGAGAGTGGGGGAGTGGTAGAGAGGGAGAGTGGGAGAGATGCAGGATGGGAGAGATGCAAGGTAGCAGAGTGGGAGAGATGAAGAGCGGGAGAGAGTCTCTCCCACACACAAAGCGTTGCTCGGCAGACTCTTGGAGTGCGTGTGTCCGTGACCTTGCTTTGCCCTTATCCAAAAAGAAAATAAGCATAGCCACAGAAATCAGCTGTGAACTACTACCTATAGACAAGATACAAGATAAAAGATACAAATACTAGACTCAGCTGATTGGCGAAGATACAGGTGTATCTCTGAGATAACAAAAGCTGTAGCTGGAGTAAAACTTGAGTCTTGTCAAGTATCTACGTATCTGTCTTTGAAATCTCTCACTTTAATTTGTATAATTTGTACAGAAAGCTAGACCTGATTTATTTGTAACTAGCAGATGCTTAACAACCTAGGAGTTGTTTTTATCTCACAGATACTTGTCTTTGCTTTCAAATTTGCTAATTATTTCGGTAATATTTTTTTATTAGAAGGCAATTAAGTTAAATTAATGGAAATTATTGATTTGATTCGTAGATCTCTTGGCTTATCTTGGAAATACTTGAATTCCTTGTCATAAACTTGAGCTAAAGATACTAGATACTAGATACTAGATACTATAC
Organism: Drosophila tsacasi; assembly: GCA_018904565.1. Lineage (NCBI taxonomy): Eukaryota > Metazoa > Arthropoda > Insecta > Diptera > Drosophilidae > Drosophila > Drosophila tsacasi. Next base: position 9,368 of record JAEIHY010017077.1, on the reverse strand, counting down.
AACCCCCACACAAAAAACTCACCTCATTCATTGTGGAACCGGCAACTGAGGGCGTGGTCTGGATCTGGATGCGGGTCTTGACCACATCGAGGGGCTGCATAACACAGACCTCCAGGAAGCCAGCCGATCCGCCGGCCAGCACCTGAAAGGCGGCCTTCCTGCCGCCCGATATCTCCCTCGGGCCAGCTGAGGCTTGGGCGGCCATCGGAGCTCCTTTTCCCGGTAAAAAACTACAAATTTTTTAACTCTGAGGCGATACTCTGACAATTTTTGATATGCCAACTTGTGTGGGTCAAATAGTAAAAAAAAAACTCGGTAAAAAAAGTATCTTTAATAACAAAATGTAAATAATTTGTATCTTTTGGTCAGCACCGAAGGAACGCTGCTCGCCGCCGCACAGCTCGAGAACGCAATTCGCACTGAGCGCTGCCCCTGGCCACGGGTAGAAAGAGGCAGCTGCCCTCGCCGGCAGACAAAGACGGCTGACACGGCAGGAAAGAGAGGGGGCTATGCATAACACACAGAAGACGGCGGAGGAGCAAGGGGACACGGGGTTTGTCGCTGGAACGGGGTCGGGGCTAAGCTTTCGCCGGCAGAAAAGCCACAAGGCGGGCGGCCAAGCAGCGTCAAAGCGTCAAAGCAGCCAAGCAGAGACGGAATCCGATTCCGATTCCGATACGCATTCGTATTCCGATTCCCATACCGGAGTGGATGCGGATTCGTGCCTCCTCGGACTCTCAGCCAGCAGCGAGAGAGCCGCACATGTGCTGGAATAGCGCGTTAATTGAATTTGCTGGCGCAGATCGGCGAGCTTTGCGATTCTAGTCATTCTTCTTCGTCATCATTGTCATCGTTGTCGATCGCCGTCGATCTTGGCGAGGCGAAAAGCTCAAGATATGCCCAAGCATCGTTGGATTTGGACAAAGATAGCTTTGGTTTTTGAGCGGAGAGGGTGGAAATATGTGACCCCCTTTTCGTGACACTCTTTTGTGTGAAGAGAACATATATTTACGAGGGGTTTACTAGGTGAAAATGTTGAAATTCTAAGAGAAATAGTTTAAAAAAATATAGGAAAATCAAATCAAAATGATTCTTGTTAAAAAAAGAGAATCAGTAACAAGTCTCTGGGTTATTTAGAACTCAGGAGACTGCACTCTACTTATTTACTTCACTTTTAGTTTGTGAAAATGTAGAATTTATTAGGTAAATTCAGTCAAAATGTATCTCCTGAATTACCTCGAACTCTGAAGACTTCCTCTACTTATACTCTACTTATTTTCCACTGAAATCATATACCAATCATTATACTAATTAAAAAGAATTGCAAAAATTTTGTACATATATTTCCATAAGCAGTTAAGCCAAAAAAACCAACTAAAAACTCCTTAGATACTTTTATATCTTTGCTGGGAGAGCGTGAAAATATTATATTCTACAGGGTTACACTGTTTGCATAAAAAGAGACATATACTTGGAGGAGTTAAGTCTGTTAAAACTCATAAATAATGAAAATTAGCAACCCGAAATCCCTCAGATACTCTTGTAACCTTTGCAAACAGGTAGAAAAATGGATAGACAGGCAGACAAGCATTCTCGACTAGAAAATTCCACACCCCTCGTCGACCAGAAGAAAAACAATTTCGAACATTCGGTAGACCCCGCAGAAGTATCTGGCAGATAATGAAAACATTTGACAAATAGTTGGGACTGTAATTCAATCTACAGAATGTGGAGTGGAGTGGCTTACAGAGACGACAGGCAGATTGGCAAATTGATAGATAACGAAACAATTTTTGATGGCCAGAAAGTCAGTAAATAATCCAAGTAGAGCAAATCAATCAATATAATAACCAGAGACTATTTAAACTTTAAAGTGATAAAGCTAAGAGTGCTATTAAAGTTTATAAACAAGTTATCTTTCCATCGGAATCTACATAAAGTGATATACAAAAGTATCTCTCTTCCCAACCAGACATAAAGTGCTGCTCTTGTCTCCTGTAGAATTAAGATAGAAAGATAAGGATTTGTACAAATATTCTGGAAGCCAAGTCATCCCTCAGCTTCACACCTGATCCCAGACAGCATCGCAGCCATTAGATAACTTATCTGAGGCGGATCGAGGCGGCTCTAGGCGCATTAGCGATGCTCCTCCTCGCCCATGTAAACACGCTCCAGTGCATGAGACAATGGACAAACAAATCGTTTGACATGTGCATCTCCAGCCACAGCTCCATCTCCAGCTCCATCTCTTGATTGGTTTATTGTTCATGGCCCACGGCAGGCCGGACATCAATCAAGAGACACCAGATACGACGGCGATTGAGGACAACTTTCATTTACATAAAATGCATTCTATACCGAAATTGATAGAACAAATCTTTGGTTGGTGTCAAAAATGGAGGAGAAGCATCTGCCGGCTGGCATTCTCTATGATTTAGATGCCTTTCTTCTGTGGCTCTGTCTGTCTGCGTGGCGTTTTGTTGTGTTTTATGATTGTCCAAATATTTCTGGCTGTTAATTATGGGCACGAGTTGGCGTGACTGATAGCTGCAGTCGATGGTCGACAGATGGAGATGCATTTACAGAGACAGATACAGATACAGATACAGCTGGAGCTAAAGAGACAGAACAGAGACAGATACAGATACAGGCAGAGCTAGAGCTAGATTCAAAGATATGCCCCGCTGGATGTGTGGAATTTACTAGGGAAAAACGCATTAGAGGCCATTAAAAGCGAATTAATCCCGGCCTGGAATCACACCGGGCACCTGACCCTCGCTCCTGACCTAATAATGCTGTCAAGTCACGCTATCTGAATCGGATGAACCGAAACATGAATGGGATCCGCAACCTATTCCCATCGATTTTCGTTTCTCGTTTCTCGATTTTCGATCCATTTCGCCCGCCGGTTCACCTGGGCATTCCTGCCACGCAAATGGATTTTCCCCATGGGTAATTAGCTCGAGTTTTACGAGCGCAACAGGCGGCGCATTCGGAGGGAAACTCTGAGGGAAACTCTTGGTGAAATTCTTAGGGAAACTCTTACGAAAACTCTTATTTTGAATGCCACATGCAAGCGCCGATTGATCGATCAAAGCTGCGATACACCGGGCTAATCAATCATTTTTCCATTTTCCATTTTCCCTTGCTCCAGCGAGAGATCTGCCTGCAAAGTGAGAACTCACGACCGCCTGCAGCTGTCCGTCTGTCTGTTGTCTTCCGTCGTCCGTCAAAGGCTATTAACCCCGTTTTCGGCCCAGAATGTGTTCCACTTGTTGCATGTGGCCAGAACAAACCAAAACAGAAGAGAACAACACACACTTGTGGCCCTGAGAAACAAAAACAAGTTGGCCTGAAAGCTGGCCGAAACCAGAGCGGGGAGGGAGACACTTCAGGGGGATTGGGCCAGGTCTGAGGTCTACCCCATCAAAGGCTATCCGAAAATTTCACTTCCATTGCAAGATGAGGCTCTTAATGGAGGAGGAGCTGAAGTTGGAACTGGAGATGAAGCAGCCACAAGGAAATCAGTTAAAAGTGTTTTGATTAATGCCAGTTTTGACAGCTGTCCAAGGGCTGCCACCGCCGGAGAATGAAGAAGGAGCTGGGAGCAGGGAGTTGCAGCTAAAAACTGAAGCTGGAACATGGCTAGCTTCATTCATGACAAAGGAAAATGGCAGCTAAACAACTGCTCGAGGAGATCTGACAAGTGATCAGGCCAGACAGCCTCTTGGGTTACATATTTCTTAAAGGTTCTCGAGTCTTCATTTAGGCAAGATCCCTTCTAACTATACAAAACTATCATATATAGACTTTAGAAACTATAGTTCCCTCTGTCTTGGACCTACATTACACCAAGTGACCCACTGCCGCTCACAAACGGCCCAACTTGGTGACCTCTCACAACCGGCCCAACTTGGTGACCTTTGGCCAACCAGAACAACTCAGAAGAAGTTGTGCGATTTTCGCCCAAAACGAAAGTAAGTGTTACGACACGAGACATGGTCAAGTAGAACCATGAAAACCCACCTAAACCCGTAACCCAGTCCTCAAAAACTTGCACTCTATAAAGCAATGCTTAGGGAGTACTCACTTGTCCATTTACCAGACATTCGTCCAAGCAAATGGAGGTGCTGGTAGCAGCTTGGTGCCTCTGTCTGGTAGAGTTCCTGCTTTGGAATGGCATAACTGCAGGACAGGGCTATCCGGAGGGCGAACCTCGTCCGCTGTGGATACTGGACGATGGTCTGGCCAAGAGGCAGCGACTGGACAGGCCCGAGGCGGACTATGCCACCACCACCAGGAAACCGTTGTTGCGCAGACAGGCCCGTGGAGGTCAGGAGCCGGGACCCATTACCTTTCTAGTGAGACACCAAGAGGGAGACATGGAACGGGAGCCGCCGCCGCCGCCGCCGGCTCGCAGGCGTATGCCCTCGCTGCCTCAGCGACGCTTCATGATGCCGCACCGCCTGCAATTGCCCCATCAGTATGTGCAGCCCAGTCAAAGGATCAGGAGCAGTGTCAGTGGCAGTAGCAGGAGCAGCAGTAGCAGGAGCAGCCTGCGCCGAACGGGAGGTGGTCGTCACCTGCCTGTCTTCGATAATGCTCCAGGGGAGAACACCCTGCGAACTGGGCGGGACAACTACCCCATCTTCGTGTACAACGGCACAAGGGGCGAACTCATCCTGAACACCATGCTGAGCAGGCGGCGATATCCCATGCAGGAGCCAGTCCCCGGGCAGGTGCTATATCCCCCCTCGACGCCCATGTTTCGGCCCAAGCCCATTGTGGAGCGTTTCCGGTTGCCAGGACAGCGGGAGATGCTCAATCTCACCCTGATACCCTTCTATGCCCACGAGGCCATCTCGCAGCCCAGCCAAGCTCCGACCAGCAGCACCCAGCACCCATCCTCGCCCATGCCGCCGTATGAGACACAGCTACCGAGGATCCAAGAGCTGGAGCTGGTCAAGCGGAAGCGGAAGAAGGCCAAGCAGTACGAGGCCTTCCACTCGCCCCAGGAGGTGATGCAGTGGCAGTCGGTGTTGCGGCGGCATGTCCACGAGCACGATCGTGACAACCACCGGCACTACTCCAGCGAGGAAAGGCAGCCCCACCAGGAGGAGCAGGATCACGGGGAACTCCTGCCAGATGGGGAGGAACACGATGAGGAGGAGGAGGGAAACTGGGTCACCGAGCAGGAAACTGAAACGGAGATGCAACTGCCACCGGAACCGGAGCCGGAAACCTCCACCTCACCCAGCAGTGGTCCCTTTCAGATCGTCTATCTGGACGACAGTCTGGAGCGACCGGTGACCAGCAGCAGCATCACCACCACCACCACCACTGACCCACCGCCCCCGCTTCGGCAGAGCTCCCGCTACGCCCTCAAGCGGGAGTACTATGCCTTTCCCGTCTACACTCTGGGCAAACTCCTCCAGCCGCAGGCCAAGAAACTGCTGGAGAAGAGCGATCGAGCGGCGAGGAGCTCCTTGGAGAGGCAGGGACCCAACACCTGGTTCATCCTCAATTCGCGGTGGGTTGAGCCAACTTATACCAGGTCCTTCGACATTTCTCACGATTCGATCTCTAATTTTAGCTACAAGGGACCCCACCACCGGGCAGCGTTGGGAGCGGACAACCAGACCAAGTACTACACTTCCAAGTACATGGAGAGTGGCTTCAGACCCAGGAGATAGCTGAACCGGAAGATTGATGTTTACAGAACTAAAATTAAAGATTGAGAACAGAAAAGAGAGCCTTTGTTTCACTGGCAAAGAGAGTTCTTTGGGGATTAAAGAAGGAAAAACTTTCAGAGTTTGTAGAAGTAAAGAGCAAGAAAGGTAATGGAAGATACTGGATATATTGGAGATATGGGAGATACTGGAGATACTTAAGAGACTTGAGAGACTTCATACACATTTTAGGAATACAAATTAAAACGTTTAAAACAAAACCCACAGAGGAAAGCTTTCCTAGTTGAACATATTCCTTTTTGGCTTAGCTATAATTTTTTTTTTAAATGTTTCCAAACAATTATCATGCAAAACTATCTCTAACTATCATTGCAAAGTCTTATATATTCTATACAAAAAATCTACAATCTACAAAGAAGACAATGCTCTGCAGTACATGTAATTAGCAAGAACCTGAGATATATGATCGAAAACTTGAAGTAGGGAAATGAGAAAAGAAGTCCAAATAACCCAGTGAAAGATTATAATTATGACAGCGATCCGGCGATGATCATTAACGCCTTCCCACCGGGCAGGGCACCAATAAGTAGATAAAGGAAAGGCCAGATCTGGTCATGAGACAGTTTAGATTGTAATAGAGCCCAGTTTGGAAACAGTTTTACAAGCAATAAACACATAAAGGGCAGCCATAAATTCCTGGCGGACACCAAAGCCCGAAGAATAGCCGCTCTCTGAAAGGGAGTCGTAAATTGGAAAGTGGATAATGGGGCAGAGATTTGGTTCTATCTGGACTCTATGTGGAGTTGCATAACCCACCAACAGCGGCGTGCAAATCGAACTGCAACGAACCAACCGAGAGGATGAGCTGAAGGCGTCGACTGACCCAAATTCCAGAACCCAAAGAACCCACCGAACCCCGAGCCCAACACCAAAATAATCCCAATATCAGAATCAGAAAGAAAAACAAAATTTCAATGTGTTAAAAAGCGAGGCGGAAAACAACAACACAAACAACACAAGAGAGTCGAGAGTCATCAACAAATTTTTATGGCCAATCGGAGAGGGGCCATGGATGCGGCCCTTTCATGGCCCATGCCTCATGCCCCATGCCCCACACTCCTTAGCCATCTCCTCCTCGAGGGCCCCGTCATTGGCTCCATCATTCATTCAATCACTTTGTCAATGATGCGACGGCGGCGGCGGCGGCGTTCCACGTTCCACGTTCATTATTATTATTGATTTCCCAGCTTAGTTTTCGCTCTGCAGCCTGCAATTAATTTTCTCGTTGTTCTTACAAGCGTTTTCCACCGCCGGTCTGCGGGAAAAGCCAGCTTGCTTGCTTGATGGCGGCATTTCTGTTCTGGCCAGCGCATTGCTGTGGGGCAGTCCCCGCTGCTGGGCCACACAATCGATCGCCCAACTCCCCTGCCCTGTCCTACCCACTCCCCTAGCCTAACCATTTCCATTTCCATCTTCATTCCCACTCCCGATGCCCATCTCCCCATCTTCGGCTATAAAAGCTTCGACCGCGACTCTTTTTGGGCTTAGAACAAAGGCAACAGCGATCGCGAACGGTTCGAGGACAGGAAGAAGAAGTCATAGTTTTCTTCATTAAACTATTTTTTTTTTAAATCATTTTTTAATTGTTTAACCCGAAGGATAAACGGGAAAGTTAAAGTTAAAGAATTTAGTTCCCAAGCGAAGTGCATCAAACATGTGGCTATATTTTGTGGTATGTGTTAAAGTTGATCAAAAGGATACCAAAAGGATAACGAAACCAAATGGATGAGATGGTGATACAAAAGACAAGCAAACAGGATTATGTTCTGGACATTTGACAAGATGTGTTGATATTAATAAATGCAACAAAATTAAAACAAAGAACGAATGAAGGATATAACAAAGACAAAGGATTTAAGAAAGACAAGCCAACTCTTGTGGAATATTAATATGTGTTTGGCAAATAAATGAATGAAATGAATGTATAGTTTAAGGATTAAATTCTCTTAAAGACGATTGCCAAGATCTCCCTATCTATCATTTCCAGATCACATCAATCCTGGCTAGCTCTGAGCTCGCCGATGCCTTCTGGTGGCCCAAGACAACAACGTAAGTGTTGGACATCCTTAGATATCCACCTTTAAGCTTTGCTCCTTTTTTGCCACAGGGAATCCCCCGGGGGTGGCCAGGTCCTGCAACAGATACCGCTCACCTACTTCCGCACCTACACATACCAGCCCCTGGCGCCCGGCGGTCCCTTTGGCCTGCCCTTCTTTGGCTTTGGAGCGGCACAGACGCCCCTGCTCGCCGGTTCCCAGTACGATCCTTATGCGGTGACTAGCTATGCGGCTGCCCGGCGGCACGACACAGCCTCCCGGCCGGAGGCGACATTGGGTAGTGCTGCTCCGAGCCCTAGTACCACCAGCACCACCACTCCAAAGCCCACAACGACACCGACGACGACGACGACGACGACCACAACGACCACCACGCCGGTACCGACAACGACAACAACAACGAGCACTACGCCGCCACCACCGCCACCTCCTGCTCCGGCACAGCAGCAGCACCAGGCTGCCAGCTTCTCCGAAGGATCCTCGCCAGCAGCCGGCTCCAGCATGCTGCGGTACGGGGAATACCCCACCTACAGCCGGCGAGTGAGCAACCTGTACAACGCCCGGCCGCAGTATCCATATCCAGACTACTTCAACTACCAGGCGCCGCCGCAGAACATGATGGTGGCAGCGGCTGCCGCGGCGGCGGCGGCGGAGCAGGGCGCCAGTGGCACTCGCATCCAGTTTGTGCCCTGCATGTGTCCCATCAGTGTGCCCAGTGCCGTCTCGGCCGCTTCTCCCCCAGCAGCAGCAGGAGTCACAGCGCCTCCGCTGGCCGCCGCCGTCACCTCTCCCTCGGTCGAGTCCCAGCCAGCGGCTCGGCACATCGAGAGGCACAGCCAGGAACTGGAAGCGGATGCCGATGGCGAGACAGAGAGCGATGGCGAGGACGAGCAGGAGGAGGAGGACCAGGACCCAGACCAGGAGCCGGGCCAGAACGAGGAGGGTGCCACCAAGACCGAGCCGGAACCGCTGGAGACGACCCCAGACAGTCCCGTCTAAGGGATTCAATCGAATTAACGGTCCCAGTCACAGCCACAGCCTCCATAGTATTAAGCCACACGCCTCCTCGACTGATTTTTGTCACCTTTTTTTTCTCCTATTTATTAGAAGCGGAAATAAATAATGAACCTTAGAAAATGAGTCTTCTTTAAGTAATCAGAAGGATGGGTGTGTTCTAGACCAGGGATACATTATAAATCTTATTAGGAGAGCATTTTTCTGAATTTAAATTTAGTTATGATCAAAAAACAAAAACACCATTGAAGGCGTTACCGATTTTTAAGCCAAAAAGTATTAAAAGATGCCATTTTGTCCCAACTGTGCAATATAGCTAGATGAGCATCTCTGGCTGAAAGTAAGATGCCATTTTGTCCCAAC
>JAEIHY010017074.1:0-19275 GCA_018904565.1 Drosophila tsacasi | reverse complement strand
ATTTATGAAAAAAAAAAAATTTGATTTTTTTTTTTTGCTTACATGTATCGCCCCCCTTAAAGGAACATCATTAAGGGGGTTAAGGAAATACTCATTAAATTTAAAAGTATGTACTTTAAGTATTGGTTTTGAAAGGAAGGAAAGAGAAGAAATTTATATATTGGATTCTTGAATTGAAATACTATTTAAAAATACATCATCAAGTAGGTATTAAGAGAAAGGGTATTATTTATTGAAAGTCAAAGATATGTTATATTAATCAGCAAATTATTTAAAGAAACATTAGCAGAAAAGTCAAGGATATACTAATTTTAATTAATAAGTAGATACTATCTATGTTTTCATGTACCTTTTCTCACAATTGTTATTCCTTTAAATATATTTTTCTCTCCGTGTGCCGTTGTCATTTCCCTCTGGTTAATTAATTTGGCTTAGTCATCCTCTGGCCAGCGAAATCGAACATCAACAACACTTCCGAAAATTCGCCGAAAAGTTGTCTGCGTCACGCATTTAAAACCTGAAGAGAAAGAAGATACATCATCGGTTCTGGAGATACTTCTCCTTCTCCTTCGGGCGTTACTGTTCCCGTGGGACCGAGCTTATGCAACTTGAGCTAACTTCACACAAAATGGATCTGTGTTTATTTGCCTTGGAGCTGGTCGTCACCAAGACTCGCGTGGATACGTAGATACTTGGATACTTGTTGGCTTCTCTTGTTTGCCTAATCAATTGCTGTGGCGGCTCTGCTCAAAGCAAATAAATCCCAGCTGGTGAATTGAGTATTTATCAAGTTAAAAATATAATACTAAGACTATCTAAAGTACAACCCTGAACCCAGTAAATATCTGTATGAAAACTTTTAAGCACATCTAAGCACGATGTGTTTCGCATAAAAATTGGTTGTACGCAAGTCAGCCTTTTGCTGGCATTTACATAAATATCGAATTGCAAACGGGTTAATTAAAGAAACTCAGATATGACTTCTAAAAATGTCAAACACACTTGTCAGGCAGTAATTACGATTTGAATTGAGAAAGACTTGAGACTTGACTTGACCCAAAAAAAATAGTCTTTAGCGGACAACAACTTTTCAATAAATGAGCAGAGATTAAACGGTGATAAATGATGATATTAGTTAGGATAAATATATTGGGAAATTGTATATAGTATAATATATAATATATATATTAAATTATATAGTTAATTCTAAGTTTTCACATGTGTAGCTCTTAAACACTTTCACCTTTTAAACCAAATATTCTTTTGCAAAGCCTGCAAATATATAAAATAAATATGCTCGTATGTATATAGCTTAAATATAAGTATGTATATGCCTGGTAATCAAATCTGTAGCCGAGGGTAAAGTGTTGGGCGCCTTGCCTCAATGGTTCGAATTTCGTTTTCATTGCGGTTTGGCTTTATTTCAATTTCAATGCAAAATCACCTTTACTTCTATAACTCTCTGAATATGTATCTGTATCTAGAGCAATTCGACCGATATTCGAATTTCGTATCCATGAATCAATGAACTTTCGTCACAAAAATAAAAATAATAAAAACAACAACAATTTCCAGCGAAACCCTAAAGTAGGGGGAAAATTCGAGCTACCGTCGTCGTCGTGGCCAGTCAAGCGGCTAAAAATGTTGCAATTACTAATATATAGTTCGGTCTCTGGTTACGCACGCCGACTATATCTGAGAGGTCTATCTTATCCGACCACGTTTGCCACTTAAGCGCTTAAGTAATAAGCACCGAATACGTTGACTACGACGACGCGTCGTCGGAGCTCCCTGGCGAGCCACTAAGATAAGCTAAAGATATAGATACTTAGCAACTGATAGGACGGATCTCTGGGTCGACATTCCGGGTCCCAAAAATGAGGCTAGAACCTGCATAGTCTCTTTTCTGGGGATTGACTAGCAGATAAGATTGTGGCCGCCAAATATTTGAAATATTATTAATGTGAAGTTTTGTGTTGTGAGTTAGCCAATCCCATTTACTCATAGCTGTATTTTAGGAACTGCCTGAATGCAAATATATATATAGTATAATATATATATTGCCATATCTGGAAGCTTCAATGCGTGGCTATATGGAAATCCTTCTTCCCTTGAGTCACCTATATTCTTATCCACTGATTCACTGTTTAGTTTAATGCCTAGGCCTGTTTTGGATCTCTAATTAAGATTGCTCTGGGCTTACTCATATTCTCAGGTTCTTGGATTCTCATTTGTATACCCTCTCTCGGTCTCTGATTCTCCCTCACCTTCTGGGTATAGCTGTGCAACCAGAGAACCCTGGAGAACTCTGGAGAACCCCAAAAGGTTCAAACCGTTCGGGTTTCCAGTAAGCCACCTGCCGAATGCATGCCGAAGTGGTCAGAAGAGGTGGTAACATACTACCCAGAAAAGAGAGACAGAGGGAGAGACTTGGTACACTGAGCGAAAAAGCTTTGGAAATGCTTCTTAAGAAGACTCTAAAAGAAGCTCTAGCTTGAGGTTAGGGAAATATATTCCTCATTAATCTCTTCACTAGGGTATACTTCTTTAATCTCTTTCCTAATGATCTCTAGAACGGGGTTAAGTTCTTCCAAAATCCACTTAAAAAGAAGTCAGGATTCTTTTTTGATATATCCCAAATGGTGATAGCCACAAGTTTCCCTCGGTGTAGGGGTACACCCATTACGTTCTCCCCTTTTGGACAGCACTGCATTAAACTCAATTAAATTGCTGATTTGGCGTTTCTCCGGCCCGGGGGCTTCCACTATCTTATCGGCTATGGCCGTCTCTCCTTGGCCAAAAGAGAGGTCGATAAGACGGCAGCCGGCAGCAGAGCCGGAAAGCCCTCTCCCTGTAGAACGAAGAACTGTGATCGCGGGGGTACGGAGACCTGGAGAACGGAGACCCGGACCGGAGTATCGAGTCGCAAGCCTTGCAGTTGCGAGGAGCTAGCCGCGGCAAGCGGAGCGCACCCCAAATCCATCCGACACCAGAACTCAACCCTATCCAATTTTGTAATCTTAACCGAAAGCAACGAAATCGGAACGCGTCTAGGAGCGTCTGGGAGATAACCCAACAGCACCACAATGCTGAACACCTTCAGCTCGGTGAGGCAGTACCTCAAGTTCGATATAACGCGGGTTGTCATCGACAACATCGTGTTTAAGCTCCACTACCGATGGACCTTCGTAATGCTCCTGGTGGCCACCCTGTTGATCACATCGCGTCAGTATATCGGCGAGCATATTCAGTGCATATCTGATGGAGTCATTGCACCGGTCATCAATACTTTTTGCTTCTTTACACCCACATTTACAGTGGTAAGTGCTTGACTCCTTTGATTACCTCTGTTGTATACAGCTAGGAGCAGTTAGATAACTGTAATAAAGGTCTGGGGGGGTCATCCCACCCCTGTGACTGTGTTAGCCGTCTGGTGGGGTCATCAAACCGAAGAGTTGAGGTTGGCAAATAACTTTTATTTCCTAGATAGACTTTAAGTTAGAAGAGAGGTGTATCTGTGATAGACGTCTGGGGGATCTTAAAACTTCTGTGACTGTAATAAATGTATGGGGGGAGGGATGGGTCATCAAAACGAAGATTTGGGATCACCAGAGATCTAGGAAGTACGAAGAGCATACAAATATAAACACATATTGCTCTCCCAGAGCTGAGAAACATTCATTCTCAAGAAGGAGTTATCTTCCGGAAAACTTAGCATCATTATCTTCCCCTTTTCCCCCTATTAGGTGCGGGACCTGAACCACACCGCTTTTAAGCCAGGCAGCGAACCCCCCGGCATAGGGCACTATGATCCCGAGAAGCACACGATCAAGCGGCATGCCTACTACCAGTGGGTGCCCTTCGTCCTCTTCTTTCAGGCGCTGTGCTTCTATGTGCCGCACTTCCTGTGGAAGAAGTGGGAGGGCGGTCGGGTGAAGGCTTTGGTCTTCGGCCTGCGCATGGTGGGTCTGACGCGGTACCTGAAGAACGACAGCCTGCGGATAGGGAAGCTGAACATACCATCCATGGCGGAGGCGGAGGAGCGCATCAAGGACATCCGACGCACGATGATCGATAGGATGCGTTTGAATCAATCCTGGGGAGCTCACCTGGTTTTTGCAGAGATGCTGAATATGGCGAATCTATTGTTACAAGTCACTTGGACAAATCGGTTTTTAGGCGGCCAGTTTTTGGCCTTGGGGCCGCTGGCTCTGCAGGCCAGGTGGTCCAACGAGGTGAGCATCTTGGATCTGGTCTTTCCCAAGGTGACCAAGTGCAGGTTCCACAAGTTTGGTGCCTCCGGATCGCTGCAGGATCATGACACACTCTGTGTTATGGCTTTGAACATTATGAACGAGAAGATTTACACCATATTGTGGTTCTGGTACGCCTTCCTGATGGTCGTGACTTTGCTGGGCCTCATATGGCGACTGTTTACGCTATGCTTCTACAGAAAGTAAGTTGAAGCAGAAGTTCCGGTAACCTGTAACCCCTAACTTTTTGCGAACCTTCTCCTTGTCCCCCCTCAAGTGTCACCTTCACCCGCTGGTCTCTGTATTGGGCCAAGCCCGGGAGACTGGACGAAAAGGAACTGGCGGCGGTGATTGACAAGTGCAACTTCTCCAACTGGATGTTCCTCTTCTTCCTGCGCACCAACCTCTCCGAGTTCCTGTTCAAGAAGGTCATCTACCACTTGGCCAGTGAATTCCCCAATCCCGACCATGAAAACGACATCAATGCCTACCGTGACCTGGGCTCAGCACCCCCCTCGACGTCCACCAAGGTCCGATATCCGAATATCAGCTGCCTGGATACGGTGGACTCGCCGCTGCTCCATCTCCGGCACCCGGGCACAACCACGCCGGGTAACACGACGCCGCCCAGCGGAGGACCCAACGGCGGCGGCGGCGGGCAACTTCCAAGCACCTCGGAAATGGCCAAGTTGCCCGTTTAACTTAATTTTAATTTATTCGTTTCAATTAACGCTAGGCAATTAATTATCCCTTTTTTTTTGTTTTTCTTTTATACGGCCATTTCATTTTTAAATATATTTATTTTTAAGCGACACTTGGCTTTGTTTTACTGCGATTTAAAGGCAACAGGTTTTTGGGGTTTCAGGTCCCAAAATGGCCGCCAGCGAACGGTAATTTCTCGTTTGGTATTTCAACAAAAAAAAATCGTTTAAAAACACAAAAACCAGACACCTTCAGGGGGGCGTGGGCGTGGCCTTTTCGAGTTTTTTTTTTAACGAGTGGCGACTGCGGTTTGGTGACCCAGTTCAAGTCATCCGCTGCGGTTTCGAAAGTGTTTCTCGGCTGTCAGGCCGAACCCAGTAAAACTGTCTAGCTGAGTGCCTGGGTCATTGTCTCTGGCCCCTGTCTGGGATTTTTCAGTAGGTTTGCGTTAGAAGATCCCGAGATATCTGCGGTTGAAACACCCGAACAATGTGTCTGTGAGTGTTTATAAAATACACTATTCTTACTTTACGTGTTTAATAATTTTCCCTTTGGAAAGGTGCTAAAATTGCAACACATTAATCAGAGAAACTCTATATAAGTAAGTTAAGAAATTTCCAATGAGTTTTCTTTAGTTAGTCTGGAGTATCTTGGGTTATACACCGAACCCAGGCAGGTAAGTGATTGCCACTGTAAGATTGTTATCTTTTCAAGACCTGTGAGACATTTCATTGCAGTGTCATCAAAGAATCCTGAGTTATTGAGTGTGGCAGATAACCCATATATATAGTATGTATATAGTAAATAATGTAAAGATGCCCGATAGCATACACAAACTGAACCAGGGCCAATCAGAACCTTAAAGTGGGTTTCTTTGACTCATAAGTTAGAAAATTATTTAAAATATAAATAAATAGGGTAAAATCTAAGCTAATTTCCACAATTAAGTTAGTTACGTTATAGTTAAGTAGTCAGTTAAATAAATAAATAGATAATGCTTAACATATTCTGAGATCTAACACATTCCTTTCTGTCATAGAAAGGCCCATATTTGGTTAGTTGAAAAAACTTTGTTGTCCAGTGAAGTTATCAATTAGTATGAGCAGCTTTTGGTGCCAACACATTTTGCACTTGGTTTTGGCAACTGTTGCCAAATCGGAGATGTTGCCCCACTCGCCGCAAGGTGTAATGGCAAGCTAGTTATGACACCTGCCTGCCACCGAAAGGGGCAGCTAAGCCATCAGTTAATCTTCTAATGAAAATACACAGAGCCTAAAACTACATACATATATAATTAATATAAATAAAATATATATGTAATATTATATATACAAAATAACTCAAATAACAATTATTTGACAAACATTCATAGGTATTTTAATGTTTTCTCCTATTACTAATTAATTGCCTGACTTTCGAATTTATCCATTATATATTATTTCAGATATGACTATTATATTTTATATAGATATCATTTCGCCTCTGTGTAGCTGACAAGATATCACTTTGATGGTTTGCGGTCAATGCCAACCAGCTTGGCGGCCAACACAAAAGTTCAACTTTCAAATGGACTCCGACAACTCCCCTCGGATCTTGGGAATATCTCCGTGTCGGTCTCAATCTGTATCTAAATCCGAGCCGCCGTCTGGCTGATCAGGTTTGTTTCTTGTCGCCTTTTGTCGCCTCGCGCGAGATCTCCATCTTTTTTGGTCAGAACCAACTCGATTTGGGTCTCTGTTCTGCCTTTATTTTGTATCGCCATCGCCGTCGCCTGCATATCAAGTGATTTCTTTCGCTTGGCCAGCAAAAAGAGCCCCGGCTCTCGAATATATCAAATAATAAATAATGGGGCTTAGCTCTGTCAGTGCCCTGGAATTGTGTGAGGGTCTGTAGGTTATGGTGTGAGGTTTGCGACCAATTAATCTTTAAGTTTACTATTTTATTGGGTTTTTAATTATAAATTTAATAAAATATTTAAATGAAATATAAAGTTAATAGAGTTGCTTTAAATTTCATGAAAAACAAAAAAGGAAGCTTGCTTCGGCACATGTATTCTGTATACCCTTTAGTTTCCAATTAAAACAAATGAAGCGGACCCCTAACAGGATATATGTAATATGATAAACAAATTTAACTTTGATTCAATTTCAAACACAATTTTGAAATCGAATACAATAAATAAATAATTTGTATGTAAATAATAAGTAATAAATAAATGATAAATACAAATTATAAATAAAATAATGTCCTGCCAGGGTATAATGTTGAAGAAAAGTTGAGTTCTAAAATGTAATCAATATTCCAAAAGGGTTTCGTTAATCCTCAAATTAATTATTAAGATATTATATAAGATGAAAAATCTGAATTTATTTCCTCAATGAAAATGATTCTTGTTATCAAAATTTGAACTTTGTGAGGCTATTTAACACTTCGACTTTGACTTTAAGACCTCATATATATTTTCCCCTATTTTGGCATTGTTTTCTTTTTTTGGTATTTGTTGCTTTTGTTGCCTTTGTTGTTTCCACTCCCCGCTGTGGTGAATGACCGTTAACATTTATGAGATCGTATTTGGAGATCGAAATATACTTTTGGTTGTCTCCATTTCTCGTTTGGAAATGCCAAGTATTCTTGTTTTTTCTGTTTTTGTAATTCTTGTGACTTGTTCTATTGAGTTGTCTGTGTTTCCAGTTCAAAAAGAGTGTGTTATAGGGAAACTAAGCTAAAAGTTGGTATAGGAGTAGCTAGAAATCCCTTTAAGCCTGGTCAGCAGAGTTACCGAGGCACCTAGCTTACCTTGTGCCCGATATAAACCCATATAAACCCCCCTTTCCAATCGATGCCACATAATGTTCGGTCTAGACTGCGCCTTCGAGTACACCTTATCAATTATCCAAATTGAGGCAACAATTAACACTTGTGAACTTTTGCAGCTGCCTGGAATTTCTTTTTCATTTTCATTTATCATTTTTTTTTTTCGGTCCAAAATCGAGGGCCTTTCGAGAGCTCTATTATTATGCCCTGGCTGGAATATTTGTTGCCAATAAATTGTATGCAATTGGGACACTTGTTGCATACATTTATTTGCCAATCTCTTGGCATGCAAATTTATTTCAATTGCATTTAATTTGTGCGGATTAGCAGACACCGCCGTAAGCCCACAACGGTACGGGGTCCTGGGAGGTGAACAGTACGGAGTGTACGGCTTGTACGGAGTGCTACGGGCACGGTCCCCCAATTATATGAGACAAGCCCCAATTTATGGCGATTTATTAGCAATTTAGAGAAGTTCACTCAGGGCCTCATTTGCTATTCGAATTTTATCCGTAACTTCCTACCACGTGATTTGGGTTTTAGATAATTGTCTGAGGGGTGGGGGTTTTCTCCATAGATGTGGGACTTACTTGTACTGAAAAGATGGAAATATATTTGATTTAAAAATGAATATAACTAGCTTTCTGAAAGATAATATAGAGATAATACAATTTAATAAAGAACTAAAATTGTTAATCAAATTTAAATTTATGTTAAAGAATGTTCTGGGATAATCCAAGGACCTGTACGAATTCTACAATATTTTTTTGGAAGCTTAAGATTGTAAGTTTCCTTATCAGAATTTTGGAAAGATTGTTAAGTATATAAGAAATATTTTAGGAATTCACAAATATATACAAGAAGTAGTTTACTTAAAATATTAAAAAGAAAACCGCATTCTTAGGTTTTAAAATTACAATTCACAACCAAATCAGACATTTATCCTTTAAAAACCTTTTTTTTCCCCCGAGAATCCTCTCTTTTTTGAATAAATTTTCCCATGTGAACGACCTTTGTCACAAACGCTTCGTTGCGGGCCATTTTCCTCCTTTTCCAGCCAACAAGGAAGAAAAACTGGCGTTCTTTGTGCTCCTTTGTGTCGTCATCTCGCGAGTCCTTGTTTCCTGGCTTCCGCGAATGACGCAAAAATCTCGGCGCGTAGGTCAGTTCGAGTGGAATATGCATTCCGAGTTGAGTCCTGAGCAGAAACAGGAAGAGACTCGCAGACGGGAACAGGATATGACGGGCTCTCTCCCAAATTCACTCTCCCTTTCTTTGCTCGCTCTCTCTCTGCTTTAACTTGCTGGGTGGGAGAGATCCACCCCAAAATGAAGGACTCATGACGCAGCATTCGCTTCGAGCAGCACAAGGACCTTGCCAGGAAGCAGACGCAAATGCATTTTCCATTTGAAATTCGTGAATTCAGCTTGGATTTTCAGGGTTGTCCGGGGTTTTAGGGGTTGTTCCTCTGCTGCCTCTCTCTGTGTCCTTGCTTTATCTGCCACTCCTGCTATTCTCCCTTCCGTGACACCACACACGTTTTACGAAAATGCTGGAAAATGCCAGAGAATTTTCCGTATGCCGTGGGTCTTGCAAAGATCCGTGATTTATTTCTATTTTGGTTTTTCCTGGTCTTGACAATGACCTTGAACATCTGGCAAGCAGATAGATCTATTTCTGAATATTCCCTAGGTATATCTTTTTATATTTGTAAATATACAGGAAATCCCTTCCAACTTTGTTTACAAAACTTTTCCATCAGTTTTCTAAAACTATTGACCCCAGATTTTACAGATAATGAATTTTTAGAATATATATTTCTAATCACACGAGTTTCTTATATTATTCAATAGTGTAAAGACCTTTGTGTCATGGTTTGCAAAGCCTGGACATACAATATAGTACTTATTCAGGAAGATTTGGTCTTGATAAGTTAACCCCACCTTTCAGTGGGGATACCTTTTGGGTGTCAGTCACACATTATTCCAACCCATTTAACACCCTAACACCCCTCAATCAACCTGTAAGCAACCTTCGTTCCTATCTCTATGTTCTTTCAGAATAAAACTAGAATATATGTATATTTTTTGTTTGCTTTCTTACTTCCCCTGGAAATCTTGCAGAGAGGAGGGGTAGAATTGGAAATTGATAGGAGACAGGGCAAATGTGACAGTTGAAATGCTGATAAAGAATCGACGCGATGCGATTAAAAAATGTGATCGCAGAAAGTCTGGGATGCCTCTGCGCCACTCGAAAAAAATCATATAAACTATAGACTATTTAACTCATTGATTTTTGATATTTTATAATTAAAAAGCTATTTAAAAAGTTGCAAGTCGGGGAAGCATCTATAAGAAGTTGGTTTTAAGGGCAAAAATAAAACTTATAATTTAATTTACTCCCATTTTCTTCTCAAAATATACAGCTTATGTATCTGACAGATCGTTGATCTCCCATTTTATTGTGTACATTGTCGTTATGGTGTACTTATTCTGGTTCTTGGCTCTGTCACCGAGATCGGTGGCCAGCGCGAATTAGTGTCGCATGCCCCAATGATGATAGCGCCTCAAGGCGCTTTCAATTTAAGCAATTACGCAACTGTCCGTCCGTCTGTCCGTCCGTTGAACTGTCCGTGTGGGGAATACGGTGGCATGGCAGTACGGGTGTGTGGATCCAGGTTGCTGCGCTCTCTTTGAGCTTAATCAATCAGCCGCAAATTGAGCTGGCTTAAATGATCTCGTCCAATTGCCAAACGGAGGAATGTCAAATCCAATTCCGATTGATTGCGTTCGCCGTTCGAAGGGAGGTCAACAGATAGATCTCTGATCTTCAACCGCACACAGAACGAAATATTGTAAAAAAAATTGGTTAAATACAAGTCACATTGGTATTTCGTATATATTTTCCTAATAAAATTATACAGAGAAAGGTGAAATATCATATTAAAGAATTATTTAATATTTTTTACTAGCCAAATTGTATTAAAAGTCTTCAATTTTATAAAGACTATAATACATATCTTTATCAGATTCCAGCTCAAAATTATTTCAAGTGCATTCCCGATTCCGTGGGGACTTAGAACTTGCAACTCAGAGCTCAGATCTCACGAAACTGTGACACAGTTGCCGATCCAAGATCCGACTATTTGAGTTGTCAAGGTGCTCCTCCAGCAGGTCCAAAAACCAATTGAGGGTTGCATTAATTAATCGAGTAATCGATTATGCTTCAGATGCAGTACACCTACATAAATTAAAGGTATCGAATTTATGACCAAAAGCAGATCTGAGAAGAAGAATTATTAAGAATCGTACAGTATTCATGTTCTAATATGCTTACTTAATTAAATTTCTATTTAATCTTGGAGAATTGGGGTAAATTCTAATCATTCTAATAATTATAATATCAAAAACTAAAGAAATTAAAAGACCAAAATCAAATCTTATCTAAGATATTTCTTAACCAAACCTTTAAAGAACACTCTTTAGAGATCAATGAAAGCTCTATCATAAAACCTTTTCCAATATATTTCTCAGTTCTTCTTGACTTTCTTCTGATCCCTTCTTAAAAATAATGATGAAATTCATGTATTAACCTTTTTCTAGAAACTAATTCTCCACATATTCGAAAAACACTCAAATTGCGCAAGCGTGGCTTGGAGAGAGTGTGCGAGGCAGCATGTAGAATTGAGTGCGAGAGAGCATCTGTGGCTATCGCTGTCTCTCAGCATCCATCTCACCTGCGCTCGTCGCTGTTCCACTGCCACGCGTTCTCCGCTCTCGGCCTTCGTTTCAAGTCCAGCTTGTTCCAGGCTCCCCAAATGAAAACATCTTTTGTGTTAGGTTTTTCTCAATTCTTTTTTGTTTCTTCTTTCGTGGTTTGTTTTTGGTTGTTTTTTGTGATTCTCTCTATACTAGATTTGTGTGTGTTTATTTGTGTCAGTTTCTTTATTACAACTTACAATTAACAGAGGCTTAAGGGCTAAGAAAAAAAAAATTGTGATGCGGCTTCAGTGTTGTTGTTTACAAAGCTTTGTTGATTGATTGTCCCGCTCTCACGCTCGCTCCCACCATCTCTCTCACCGCGCTAATGAAGTGAGAGTAAGAGTGAGGAGCGCCGCTGCTGCTGCGGCGGCCACACCCCATTTCCCGTTGCCCACCGTGGCGGCCGCATTGCAACCGTCCGTGTCGCACGTGTAGATGCAGCTGCGGTAGTCCATGCGGTCGCCCTTGTTTCGCACATAGTCGCAGTAGTTTCCCAGATCCTTGGAGCTGCAGAAGCGCTTGGCGCCGATGCCGCCCTCGAAGCGGCCCACATGCTTCACGCAAAACTGGGCGCCATGGACGCTGGAGCAGTTCTGGGGCTGGATGTCCGGCTCGTCGTAACGCTCGAACCACTCGCCGCACTGGAACGGCTGCTCTGTGTCGCTAGTATCGCACACGTAGCAGTCGATGGCGGCCACTGTGGACATCTGCAGACTCAGCAGGCCCAGGAGCAGGAGGCTCCCCATCGTCATCGTGATGGGAGAGCGGAGGGCACCCTGTAGAAAGGAGGTCATTGCGTCACGGGCGAGTGGTCTAGGGTATCAGTATCGAGTATATTGCTTTAGTCAGCGTCGTCTGCAAATGCCAAGTCCGTACTGGGACTGAAACGGCGCGGCGGCTTTGCTTCGTTTCCACCGTTCCATTTCGTTTCGATTCACTCACTGGCCCACAAGCGGCCAAAGGTGCGAGGGGGATAGAGGGCGGCGGCCGAGAGCAACGCAAGAGAGAGGGAGCTGGCTAGCTTGGCTCGTTTCTAGCCAGATCGAACTGGTTGCAGAGGTCAAGAGTAGGTCACCTGGGTCGAAAACGAGCTTATTTTCGAAATTGGTTTCGAAATCTTGTATTTTTGAAAATCTCTTCTACTATAATTATTCATTTTATTCATTATTATTCATTTTATTCCGCTCAACAGGAGCTAAGTTGATAAGTTTATTATTTGGCTAGCTAAAATCTAGATCAAACTGGCTAACAGAATTAAGTTTAGTTGGGATCCATATATAATATACTGAGATATGTTTAGAGGTAATTGGTAGCATTTAGATAATATATCAAAAAAGTTAAATTCCCTACTTAGTTCATTTCTTGTATACTCCTCAAGCAACGTAGCAACCTGCAAATGAAGTTATTTTTGGTAATACATTATAGACCAATTCAATTTGGCATCTCTGCCGCTGACTTGGCTCTCTCTCTCTGCCTCTCTCTTTTACTCGTCTTCGCTGTTGACTTGTTTGCTGTTGGCAGTGGAAACCGGTTGCCAGGCAGCAGGGTTAGGGCTAACTCCTAGGGCTAGCTGGTCTATCTATGGATACAGCTATCGTACGTCCTGTGCTGGCGCCCTCGTTATCGTTAATCGGCAATCGGGGCCGGGGTTATCACTTATCGGTTATCGGCGTTGACCCCACCTGAAACTTGTTGTGCAGCCAGCAACAGGTAAGGAATTTTGTACGTGTCGCTGGCAAACAAACACGCTCACAGATACAAAGATACCAATAACACAGATACAAAAGCAGCCGAGCTCAGCTCTTTGTTCTTCTCTGTTTTGTTTCCCAACTTGAGGTCTTCTGTTGTTGGCATTTTTGGTATGCTTTCTTAGGCGGTTTTAAAGCCCCTTACCCCAGCGGGTATAACGACTCTTTGAAGGGGGGCATTTCAAATTGTGAAAGATCAAAATGAGCAGAGGGACTGTTATTCGAAGAAATTGTAAAAAGTCGAAGCAAAGTTGGAAGCCTTTCAGGGTGTTTGAAGCTTCGATTTCCCCAAGGTGCCCCCCACAATCTGGTTCCTTTTCCGTGGAGTGGGCAACTCCAGACCAAAACGAGGGCATTCAACTTCATTCTGCGCTTCTTCCACACGATTCTTCCATACGATTCTTCCATTCTCCGCGAAGAGAGAAAGAGCACGGCCAAAGAACTGGCACTGTCAACCGATCGGTCCCGATCCGAACCCTCCACCACCCAATCGCTTGAAAAGAAGCCAGTTCGAGCCAAGCCCACGAGTTGGTATTTGAAAGCCAAGCGTGGCTTTCTTGTTTTGGACCCATTTATACTTTGGCTCGAAGAGGCCGTGTTTGGAATGCACGGCTCGTGGCCAGAAGGGAGAACATTTCACGACGATTACTCGTTCATCACTCTGGCATTGAGTCATTGCGATCCGCACTTGTGGCAACACGAATTTCCACCTCATTATGGCCTGAAGTTGAACATGATCTTCAACGACTAAGACCAGGGGGAGGAGTTAGTAGTACAAAATGTCAAGTGCTATATGCTACATGCTACAAGGGGAGATGGAGATCTTTTGAGGCATTTAAATGCCTCTGAAGATAGTTTTTCGGGTAATTTCTGTTGCTCAACTCAGAACTCTGACAAAATGCGTGGAAATATCACTTGGCGATAAGTCAATGTACTCTCTATGTTCCTCTAATTGATCGCTTAATGACCGATTTCGAAAGCAGAGTTGGGCATATGTAAAACAATTGAAGGGGCCACAAAGGTCAATTGAATAAAATGAAGAAATACATTTGAATGTTTTGAGATGCATTCTGTAGAAGATAAATGGCTCGTAAAATGGTAAAACATTTATGAACATCATAAAGATTTTAGGGGGCACTTTGTAGGATTTTCTAGTTTTCAATATATTAATGATCGTCAGATTAGTCCTAGAGTTACTTTTATGGGGACTTTATTATCTCTATTTATTCTGATGTTACGGATCACATTATGCATTACTTTCTAGTACATAGTTTTCAGGAATGGAACTCCTAGGCTGATATTTTCCTGGGAAATTTTAACGATCGTACCAGAAATTTTCATTGGCCTTGTTTCCCCTCGTTTCCTTCCGAAAAGGAACTCTATTTTAAGCACCTCTAGATGATTCTTCGCCTGCCTTCATGATGAATTCCCGTGCCACAGACATTGACGACGATCTTCGAGTTCTTGAAAACAGATGCTTGGGCTCATGCTATATATAGAGTTCTTGGGATGCTTAACGGGATGCTGGGGTCCCGGGCTTGCACACTTTTCTACTTAAGTTTACCGATCTTCCAGCGATAGTCTTTTGATATTATTTATCATTTAAAATATTTAAATTGTACATTATCCTTTTCTGTAAGAATATGTAAACTGTAAAATATATAACGATTTTTTATGTTAGTCACGATCGATCTCTAAAATATAAAAAGTGCCATGGTCTCGATCTTCCCTATTTTTCTCCCTGTGTATACTGGGCCAGACATAAAAGGAATCTGCAACCCCCTCCTTCGTCCCCCTACCTAAATTCACCCCTCCTTTTACTCTTCCTCTGCTTTTATTCGCCTCTTTTAAGGAAGCAACCAAAAAAGGAAGTGGCAAAAAACAGGAGCAGCTGCTGCAGATGAGCGAGTTGCACAAATGAGTGAGTTTCTATCATCCTCTCTCTGGTTGAGAGAGTAATTCAAGGAGAGCGAGAGAGAGAGCTCGTTGACTCCCTGAGAGCGGGAGAGAGTGAGAGCGCAAGGATGGTCCATGTTGCAGTTGCAACACACTGAGATAAATCAACGTCGGCGGTTCGTGCTCCCGCTCACGTACAACCATAGGTATCGATACTGCAGCGATACCTGGCCGTAATGCAACCACATGGCAGCGAGGGGGCATGCCAAGGGGGGGCGGGGGCGGAGGGTCGTGTGGTTAATGGCCAGATTGCGACAGACGTGACACTTGGCCAGGTGAGGAGCCACCAGCGATACCGATACCTTTACCTTTGTCCACCACTCGCATCTTTTGTGGTGCAGCAATCTGTTGTGGGTACAGTTTGTGGACAGAACTGCTTATGTTAATTTAAATTATTCATTTAGTAATCTTTGTATATCTTTAATTAAATACTTGAATACTCGAAGCTATATTTATCTTTCAATTTTGTACAATTTTAATGATATAGAATTTGTACAAGTTTTGATTTTTTTCGCTTTTTCCCCAATATTTTATTATATTTTAATGAAGAATATAATTTCGAATCATTATCTCTTTAGTCTTAATTATATTATATGATTTATATATTTATTTTATGATTTGTGGGGTCGGAAATGACTCCTTCACTGAGTTCTTTGCTTCTGACTGATAATACCCCGAAAGGAGTATTAAAATTTAATTATTTATCCATCATTTCATAAGATAACTTGTGGGAAAATTAAGGCTTAAAAATATAATGACTAAGCTAAAAATACATTCATTTCAATTCGATTTAAAAAACTGTTCTGAGTTAGTTTTTACAAGGCTAATAAATCTGCATACTGAATTTCAATTTATTTTAAAATTCATTTTTTCGCCACCTTTTTTACAATTTTAATAATAGAACCCCTTAAAAATATCGAAACAAATTCAAAATTTTAGTTTTCACTCAGACATGGCTAGATCGACTCGGCTGTCGATGCTGATCAATAATATATATGTTTTATGGGGTCAGAAATGTCCCCTTTACTGAGTTCTTTGCTTCTGACTGAAATTATAATACCCTTTAAGGGTATAAAAGTACTTATATAATTTTAATAGTTTCCAAACATGGTAATCCTTCAAAGGCTCCACATATATCTCTTGAGTTCAGTTTTGAAGTGTTCCATCGGGTTAATGGAACTCCCGCACAAAAGTGCGTGGGTTGTATCCCCCGAACGTAGATTGTATCCATAAAACCTCCAACTCCGCACAGCTCCAAACTTCAATCGGGGCTCCATTTACTCGCTTCTCAGGTCCGTGGCAATGACAACGCACTTAACATTTTCTCCAAGCTCTCTCACTTTTTTTGACTTAATTTTTTTTTTGTGTTTGTTGGCTTCGGGTTTTGATTTCTTTTCGTATGCCAGAAAGTGCGCAGTTTATTGTAGCCCCATAAAAACGACCATGTCAAGACGAACGAGCCCGAAAAAACCTTAATTTTAAATTAAAGGCAACACGAACTCGCCGCATGATACAAATGTGGATGGGGATGGGGACACGACCGATTTCTTTAGGGCCAGGAAGCAGGGGTGGAGCCGGGAAATATTTTTAGGGGAAGTTGAACAAAAGAGTGCTTGTGATCATTTTAATCAGTGATTTACTCTAATTGTTGATAATAATTTAAAGAGTTCTTAAAAATCTTATGGAGTTTTGACCCCCAAAAACCCCCTAAAAGCCCGGCCCTGGCCGAAACGTAAGACAAAACCTGCACAGGGGCGAAAAAAGGGGCGGGAAGGGATTGAGCTCGACTCGATTGGAATCGGGCTTAAATGCGGTTGCAATGGCAAGCACTCTCGGCACTTCGATGTATACATATGTGTAGCATATAGCCATATACATGTGGCACATAACTGTAACTCGAGAGCCGTCCATATTGAGGGACATAATGGTTGGCTGATTGACTATCTGCCGCAATGACTGACTGTCCGACCGACAGAACTAAGTGTGCGCACACGCCGAAAGAGTCGGCTCGAACGGGGATCCAATATCAGAGGGTTTTCTAGAAGAAGCACGTTCCTATCGGAATCTGATATATCTTGGGAATCCGTGGAATCGAATGTGCTGAAGCTAGAAAAATAGCAATTGCTTGGTGATAAAACTTAAATGTGCAAATGATGGGACTTGCACATCTGTAAGGGAAAATCCCTGGTAAACATGGTTTTCAGTTCGAAAATATAATTTGTATAACAAAAAGTTTTGAACACTTTAAGCTGAATTTAAAATAAATAATCACAAGTAGGTTAAGGATCTTAAATTTAATATTTTTTAAAGGTACTACTAAGTTTTGTATATTAAGTTACTTTCTGCCAAAGTACTTCTTAGTTATATAGTTTAATCTTTAGATTTTATATACCTTGTGATATATTTTCTTTGAAATCCATTTAAACTTTCAATCAAAAGATATTTGATATTAAATTAATGATTAGTCGCTCTTAAACCTTTGGAATAATTTTTTATATTCTATAAACTATTGAAACTTTCTTGTTCTGCCCCCAATTCCCCTCCAAAATATCGTATATTATTTATTTATTATCTGTCTTAGTCAAAAATCAGGTTTGTTTCTAATTAATGCATCTTTAATTTCGAGATGAGCTTACCTCCATAAGCCCGCAGATACAGAGAATATATTTCTTAAGCCACTTGAGTGCACGGAAAAAAAGATTTTTTAGTTTTTAAAAAATATGAAAGGGATTTCTCTAGGTTTAAAATATCTAAAAAATTAATTTTATAAGAATTAAAACTCCGAATTGTAGAATTATTAAGTAAATGCATTTTCTTTCCGTGCACAGCGTTTCGAGATTTCCCTTACTTTTTCCATAACCTTAACTTCTTGAAAAGCCAAACAAAAGAAAAGTTGGCCAAAAAGAATGAAAATGAGTGGACAAATGCGGACTCCGAAAGAAGCGGCCAGGCAAGAAAAGGAAAGGTAACAAAAGGGCGCTCAAGCGGAGGGGTGTGTGGGGGTGGGGGTGCATGGGGGACAATACGTATACGTATGTATTTCTCCTGTGCAATTGCTGCTCCAATTTTAGTTCATTGCTAGCGATCAGTTTAATTTAAGGCTTAATTCGTTTAAATAAACAAATATAGCGTGCTCAGCGAGAGAGAGAGTGAGTTGGAGAAAGAGAGCTGAAGAGCGGCACGGAAAGAGCGCAAGCTGGAGAGATGCCAGAGAAGAGATAGCGCGTGAGAGCAAGGAGAGCGACTCAAACGCACTCAAAGTGTGTGAGCGAGAGCGACGGCGGCTCAAGCGAGCGGACTGCAGAGAGAGCGCGAGCGCCGAGCACTGAACACTGAGCGCCGAGCGTTGAGTTTGATTTGAGTCGGGCGCATGTGAAACCAAAACCAAGCGGCAGTCGACGGCGACGGCGACTCGAAAACAGAAAAAACACCGAAAAAACGGAGAAAACGCACACGGAGCTGGAAAAATCAAAGAAACCGAAACAATATACGATCCGAAATCCGAGAAAAATAATAATTTTGTGCTACGTTCGCCAAACGGCATTTATTGTGCGATAATAATTCGTTTTTTGTATTGTGACGACTCGAAAACTCCTTGCGCATTTGGCGTTTCTTTGCTTTTTTTTTTGTTTGTTTGAGCTTGCTGTGTGCGCGGTTTAATTTTGAGATTTAACCCCCCACCACCCTGCACCCGTTCCACTGGGTTCTTTTTAATGAAAATAATCAGGAGGAGAGCGAACGTAGAACCGCAGCGCGAACCTGTTCCATGCTAATTCTACAGCCACCTGGCAGCTGATTCGAAAAACACACAAAAATCGAGAGGAGGAAGAAGCAGCGGAGGCAGGAGAAGCTGGAGAAGAAGAAGAAGCAGGCGACGGGAGCAAACACAAACAAATACCATTCGCACAGCCACAGACACACTTACTCGTTTACTCGCTCACACACACACACATACATACAACGACCCGCGCGCGCCATGCTGTGACAACAACAAAAAATACAATATTAAGAATAAACAACAACAAAGCCGAGCTTACAAGG
>JAEIHY010017073.1:0-27097 GCA_018904565.1 Drosophila tsacasi | reverse complement strand
CAGCTCCGAGCTCCTCGAGCGAGTTCCTGGTGAGGCGCCTCAGTTCCAGCTCCAGCTTCTGCTCCTGCTGCTGCTGCTGCTGCAGTTAGCAATCCGCCCAAGAAGCGCACTGCGACTGCAAGTGCCGCCCGCTTCTGCCGCCGCTTTCAGCGTTCAAAATTGCGATTCCGAAACGAATTCCGAGACCGATTCGCCGTAGACCGATTCTGCGATTCTGCCTTCAGTCTCCAGCCAACTTCCTCTACGTGCGGTACTCAGCACTCTCAGGCGTTCCAGCAGTCCGTAGAATTAGAGTTCGTCGCCAGCCGAGGGCCCCGTTTGTCGCGCTTGCAGTTTGCAGTTTCGCTCAGCTTCCCCCAGCCGGGATTATTGCGCCTATACAGACACAGTTATTTCTATAGCCACCGTTATCCTTTGTCCTTTGTCCATAGTTCTGAGCCCCCTCTCCCTCGCCCCTAAGTTGCGCGCGCGTTTTTTCAGCTCGCGATCTTTTGCCCCGATCGGTTTTTAAGAAGGAAATTCGGTAATAAACTCCAAGTGAAAAAAAAACAGAAACAGAAAAGGACTCAGTTCCGGTGGACTTTGAAGTGTTACAAATACAGTATAAATATAAAGGGAAGATATTGTGTGACAAGCTCAAGAAACAAACAACATAAAGACTATAATAAAAGGTATTGAATTTATTAGGGATATCTTTTGAAGAACTATAAAAACTCAATTTTAAAAAATTAAGGAACAATTAACCGAAAGTGAATGATTTTTTTGTATTGAAACTATTTATTTTCCTTTTAAAATAATTTAATTTGTTAGAAAATAAATAAATACATTTTATGTAATAATACTAATTTACTCGTTCATTTCTAATTTTACTTTTACATTAAATATTAAGAGCAGTAACAATGCAGCTAATATATTTAAAAAACATAAAGTATTTCAATTTGAATATACCTTTCATATGTAAAATTTAATTCATTTATATTTTTACCAAACATTCTGAAATATTTTATTGATTTAAAGGATTATTTTCTTTAACTATGACGTTCTAAATATAAACACAAAAATCAACCAGACACTTATTAAAAAATGTTTAAGTTACCAAAACTTTTATTCAAAATTTAATAAGTTTTGCTAACCTTTTAATTAAAAATATGCAATTTAAATCCATCAAATATTAAGGTAAAAAGGGTAAATCCAACATGCTTTAAATTTTTAAAAAGAAGATCGGTTCCATCTGAAGATAAACAAGAGAAAATGAACAAATTTGTACAATATAATTAAAAATATATATTCAAGTTTCAATATTTTTGTTAACTTTGTAATATACAAAATTTAATCAATTTCAATAAAATATTTTGTTATAATAATCTAAAACAATTTTTAATCTTTCAAATTATAATAGGATTTTTTGTTGAACAATACACAAATATAAAATTTACAATGCTGATATTTAATTTTCTATTTCTTGTAGCTTAATTTATAAATAAGTGAACAGTGTGCAATATAAATAAATTTACAATGTAATAACAAGTATAAAGTGAACAAAGCAACTTTAAATAGATAAATTAGAATAGAATACTTATTTTACATTTCCTTATATAATAAAAATATAAGATATTTAAAATTAATTACAACATTTTTTGAGAATATTTTGTTATTAACTAGACTAAAGGCCTTAGTGACTCTGGCTCAGTTCATTGCAATAAGGAAATTAATTAGTTATTACAATATAAGTAAAAAATAATTCAAGATATTTAATTTGTATTTTTAAACCTTATAATTTGATGTAAATATATTTTGTAAATTACTTTAGGCCTGCTTAAATTTTCAGAACTACTGTAAACTCTTTAAACTATTAAATACCTACCTCAGCTACCTTTCGTTTTAATATACATTTTAAAATAATTCCTTCAATAAAGCAACTTTTAATTGAACCTTAAAAAGATCACTTCATTTCGTTTGATTTTAAAGCATTTAAATGCGAACTTTTTGTTCTTTTTTGAACAGTTTCTCTGATTAGCCTTTGAGGCAGCTGAAAATGTACATTGGGTTTTGTCTTTAATTTATTGGAAGCTGCTCCTCGGCAACAAAGGAAGTTGCTGCTGCTGCTGCCGTTTCGTTGCCCTCGCAAAACAAATTCCAAACTATGTTGCAGGACACCAACATCATAATCATTATCCTGGCAGTCATCATCATCATCATCATCTCCATCGGTCGTGGCTGGGGAGTGTTGGTTGTATTTTGGTACCAAATATCGTAACCGAAACCACAACATTCGACGTCAATCAGCAAAGCAGATTTCAATAGCTGTCCCACAGGCTCCGAGTTCGTCTAAATATATATATATACCATATATATATATACAGAGAGAGAGATGTTGCAGTTGCTGCAGTTGTTGTCGAACAACATTCGCATTGCCCTCGGCCAGATGTTGGTCCACCCCGCAATTTTCCGGCTCTCCGTCACCAAGCACATTTTCCCCCTTGGCTTTCCCGGCCTCCTTAGAGCCTTCTCGGTTCTCATCTCGCCAGCTTCCAGCTGTGCCGAGCTGTTTCCGTTCATTGGCAGTAGTAGATTGGCCCATAAAGTTGCCAGTTGTTAGTTGCTACTTGCATCTTGGCCGTCTCAGTCTCAGTGGCAGTTGCAGTGGCAGTTCCAGCTCCTCGTTTCGATTTGTTGCCTTTTTCCTCAGACTTCTGGCATCAGCAGTTTTGGCCTAAACAATCAACTTGGCCTAAATTGGGCTTGTCCTGCTGATTTTACTGCTTTAGGTATTTCTTTGTGATTTAATTGATTGAAGCTAATCAATTATGAAACGCAAACTGGAAGTTCCTTTGAAGAAGTTCTGTATTTTCAGAACTTTACTTATTTATTTTAAATTATAGCTTTGTTGTATTATAATTTAAATTCCCTTATTACAGCTATCTTTTTTAATGTTTTCGCGACAAAATATCACTTAAACTAAGAGAAAATATTTTGAACATAAATTTATATTAAAAAAATAGTTAAAATTTTGTCTATCAATTTATAAAAAAGTTGGTCCCATAAGTACAACCTCATTTTTCCCGATTTTTCCAACATTTTTAATTAACAAATTGACACCTTTTACTCTTTTTTAAAATGTGTCCTACATTTTAAATTAGCAATTGCAATCCTAACAATTATTTTTACAAATTTAAGCTTGTTTTGCTTTTCTTATTTAAGCAAACTTCGTGCACATTATTTATTGACTTGACACCCTCTGAAGTGGAATTAATCTTTCACGAAAAATACTTCCCACAAACTTAATAGCTACATTTTTCGATCAAAACTTCCCTTTCTATTGCCTTATTTATTTACCACCTATTTTTATGGGGGACTTGCCATCCATAAATCGAACCATTTCAATTACAAATCCACACCTCGGCTTGAGTTTGCATTTAAACTGTCCGCAGGCTTCTCGTTTTCGCGACTGATACGCTTTACATTTCGCCTTCTCCAACAGCAACAACTTTATCTTATATAAATCTATCCTGTTAACCGATTTGTATTTTTTGTCTTTTTATACGGCCTTTAGTCGTGGGCCTTAAGTCGTAAATTAAGCCAGCTGAGAAACTGACAGATGACAACGGCGAGAGTTGATAGGAGACCTGTCTCACGTCTCCGTCGGGTATTCATTAATTGCAGGCACTAAAATGTTTATGGCCTTCCCAGTGAAAACTGTCCAGAAAACGTGGCCTTTGGCTATGCTTTAGTGTCGAATATCAAGTGATTTTAGTGTTTATCACACGACTCGTTACTACCCACTAAGTCCGCCCTCCTTTCGGTGCAAACTGAGAAATGCCTTGCAATGGGCCTCCCTCCTGTGCGGTATATTGACGCGGAAGGTGAAATATGATGCCCACACATGACTTGGCCAACAACTTGACGACTAGAAAGTGGTTGGGATTATATTATTATTTAATCCCTAATGCGAAAGTGCAACCTAAAACCGGGTAATGGAACTGTGCAACGATCATGGCCATAAAATGCACACAACGATTATGAAATGCCCAGTCCTCAAAAATGTATTTCCTTTAAAAATTATTACCCATAAAACATTTGTGATTTTCTTTTTAAATATAATTAAGTTTTCGTTGAATTTTATTTGTGACCGAAATATATGAAGAGGAAGACGGAGAGTTTTCGCAATTTAATGGTTATATTTTTAAACATTTTTACTATTTCTACTATTAATACTTGTTATTTAACATTTTTTTTATAATTACTAATGCTTTGTCAGTGCTTCCTTTAATGTTAGAAAAAACTTATAAATATGATTGTTATTTTTTATATATTTTTGTGAAATTTTAAAGGCCTGTAAATGTGTTGTTGTTAATTTTTATAATTTTAATTATGTCTAAGAGGGAAACTTTATAAATATATTATTAACATTTTTTTACAATTATAGATTATGTGTAAATGCTTCCTTAAAAGTTAAGAGAAACAGTCAAAAAAGTTTGGTATTCATTAAAAATTCTGAAGCAATTTTAAAGGCCTTCAAAACCATGATATTTAAATCATAAAAAATCTCTAAATCTCTCAACTTTAAATAAATACCCAAAGGCGCCTCCAGGCTTCCAAGAAAAAGTCTCAATAATGTAAATTTACCTAGCAATTACTTAATTTTCCATTACCAATTCGGACAACTTGAATTCATGGCACTCAATAACTGCCGGCAATTTGCAAATGCTTTCTTTAATCAAAACTGAAATCATTAAATATCAATATCTTTATGTGTTCGGGCCATTGAAGGATTATTTTGCGACTTTTAGCCCCGTCATCGCGGCAAGCAGTTCCTGTTAACTCATTTTCATAACCGCAACTCTCGACGGGCGTTAACCGAGGCATTTAGGCCGAATGTACATATAACTGGCAATCTGTCAACGTGTTTACCGATCGACTCTGCGGCGGCTGAAACTGCCACCGAAACGGCTTCGCTTGCAGCAGCGGCAGCAACAGCGGCAGCTAATAGGGAAATAATTAATTTCCACTTTGATGTGTGTTATGCATTTTGAGCCGAGTTGGTAATTAATTCGGCAGTCGCCTGACGGCTTTTGTCGAACTGGTTGCCCGCTGGTGGCTCATTTCCTTATTCTTTTCGCTGCCCCAGTTTCCCAGTGTCTCCTCTGATCAGCCTCCACCTCTCTTTGCTCTACTTGCAGCTTCCCTTTACGTTCCGCCAGCGCCGCCGAGTCTGCGACTCCTGCCCCTCTATTGCCCAGGTGAGTTGAACAAAAGTCCCTGATTAGTGGAAAACATTCAGCGGAGCAGTCATTGGGAAAAGGCCGGGGGGAAAAGCGAAAAAGAAATCGGTTAAAGTAGAAGGGGGGAAGCTGGGGGAAAATGCACTATGCGCTTTTATGATAAATGATTTGTGCGATTTGTGTGCATTCGTTTGAGTTTTATAGACTTTTCATTACCAGTTCAGTTCCCCGCGCATCGTAAAAAAAAAACCGGATTCCACCAGAATCAAATGCAACTGCACGGAAAATTGCCATTGAGGGGGGGAGCTGAAGGATTCAGGTTTCAGGCTGCAGGCTTCACGATTGAGAATTCAGGATTCAGGATGCTATTTGCATGGATTTTTAGCACCCAACGATTTGGCTTTTAATGCAACGCAGAGGTAGTTCTATGCACAAAGTTGCCATTCAATCGGCATTGATGGGATTGATCTTGCAACTTTGCAGCATGCAAAGTGCGGCTTTTGAAGGGGAATTGAAATTAAAGGAAATTTAATTTAAAGAAGAGTAAAGAAAAGAAAAGAAATACCATTCCCTTCAAAGCTATTAACTAATTACAACTACAACTGAAATATATTTCAAATGCATAAAGTTTTCCCCCTAAACTCCCGACTTTATCCCCCGAGAATCGCGTGTGAAATCGATTGACTTGCTGACCACCTTGAGAGGTGTTGACTGGCAACCGAATTCCCAGCATCCGCCCCTCCACTCCACTCAAGGAATCAAAAGGTTCTCCAGGGTCCTGGCAAGTGTTTTCACCCCCACGAATCCTTCGAAACGCACACACAAAAGCGGCTCTCATTCCTGAGAGAAAATCACGGCACAACAAAGCCGTCACAGCGAGTATCGTGTTATCCTCTTTGCTAAGGACATGTCTCTGTCCTTTTCAATGGCTTTAAAATGCAGCAATTAAACCGCAATTTCTATAAAAAAAAATACGAAAAGAAAACCAACCGGGGTTGGAGGGCACAACAATTACGAGATCCATTTAACTTTGGCAGGATGCGAAGAATGCGACACATGTCGCTAAAACTCGACGGGGAGTCAACAAAACTGGCGACACGCCGACTGAACTCATGAGAGGACGACCCAGGACACATTCACATTCGCATTCGCATTCATGTCCTGGCCGCGTTCAAAAGTCAGCAAACACAGGATAAAATAAAATCATATGAAGAGCGGCCAAGGAAACTTTGCGTCGTCGCTAAAAGCGCACAAATCTTGCCTTGGCAAGCATTGCAAAATATGAACCGGAGAGCTGCACAGGGAAAATATGCTGGAAAATAAGTTTATTGTTTAAAAAAGAAACCCAAAAGTCATATTTTTATAATTAAATTCTAATTTAAGTTCTTTCAAATATATTTTAGTAATACAATTCTATCCACAAAGATTTTTAAATAAAATTATAAGCTTTTCTAAGCTGGAATAAAAATGTTTGAAAGTTTTAACTTCAGTTTGCATATTGCATGTGATTACTATAATTTAATGGAAATTCTTAGAAATTATTATTATTCTCATAATTTATTATTAACTCTTAGAAAACCCTCACATATTTTTCTCAGTGACTTAAGACGACAGTGGCAGCATCAGACAATCAGCACAGGATGTTTTTGCGCTCATTATGCGCCAGCTGCAGCTGCAGAAAATGTTTGCCTCAGCTTCTCTTGCTCTGAGTGTGTGTCTCTGTATCCTTTTGTTGATCCCTCACATAAACATTGGACCAAAGAAGCTGCTTGAAAGAGGCCACACTTTATACTCTTTTTAAAGGGAAAATATATAGAGAATTCACGAAGAAAGTAATCTAAAATTTGTTTGAATTTATTAATGTTTATAAATATTATTCAATAAAAGTTCATAGTTACATTTTCAAATTCCTTCATAGGCTAGACCAATATTTCATAACTCGCAGTTAATAATTAACAAATTTAAAAAAAAGTGTTACTTTGTAGTAGCTACAAAGTTGTTTTATGGATTCGACGTTTAAAAACCAGTCTCCAAATCAGATATGAAGCGTAAAAAACTACTGGCTACTGTCGAAATTGAAGTCTGTAATTAAAAAGCAAATAAACTGGAAATGGTATTGATTTTGATTTTATATAATTTTTAAAGTGACCTGAGGAATAAACAACTAAGACAAAAAAGAGTGCACAATATTTATAGTACATTCATTTCCTTACTAAAAGAAAATGGCTTAAGGCAAGTCAATAAAGTGATACTCAAATAATAAATAACCAATTATTTTACATAACATTTAAGTTATATTTTTACTCCCAAGTTCCATTAGTGTTGATATTATTTTTAGATATTTTTGCATATTTACCTGTTTAAGAAAGGTAACCAGTAACCCTTCTTCAAAGAGTATGCTATTTAGACCCATCCACAGATAAAGATGTCTATTCTATGCTTTGTGTCAGGCGGAGAGTTTGTAAATAAATAAAAGTGATGCATGTGTTGTCCCCCTGCTGGTTGCCTTCTTTGAGTGTGTTTTATTCGCAGGTACGAGTACGGGTGGGAGATGTGAGTGTAATTGAGTTTCACGTCTGACATTGACTTTATTCAGAGCAACGCCTGTGCTGGCAAGACAAATAACTGAGACAACAGCGACTCCGGCTGGGTTTCGAGAAGCAGATTTCGAGAGACAGGGAATGGGTCCTCATTCAGATCTTATTTGCCGAAGTGCAGGCAGAAGTCAAGGGGGTCTTAATGCACTTACGAATTATGTGAGGCATGGCAAGGCAAGGGCAAAGAATTATGCAAGATGAATTACAACAATTCGGAGTGAAGCTTACGACTAGTTTTGTGTCTCAGAAAGTTACTTAAAAACTAGAAATGTAACAATATTTTTTATGATATGGTATTACCAGTAATCAGTGCATACTTTTGGACTTATTTTTAGGAGAAATTAAATTATTTCAAGTGTATTGCGGGGTTGAAAATTTCTAACTTAAAAATGTGTCCAAAATAACTTTACAACTTTTTATTTGATTTACTTTTGATTCATTTTTGATCCTGAAAATTCCACTTCATATTTTTAGACACCTTTTTAAGAGAAATTAAATTATTTCAAGTGTTTAATCAAATATAAAGTGCTTAATTAATCAAGGTTTAAGGGGTTTAAAATCCTTGAAAATGTGTAAAAAATTAAGATACAATATTTTACAACGTAAGATAACAGTTTTGGGTTAATATTTGACAATTTTGAAGAGAAATTAATTAGGTGTTTAATATTTCGAGGTGCTAATTTAAATCGAAACCTTTAAAAATATATCCAAAATAATGATACTCAATTTTATGTGTCAAATAGCTATATATATTATATTTTGGCCCAACACTCAACCCCCCCAACCTGCCATATTGTTGATAAGCCCCGACCATCATTGACATAATTCCTCACCGACATCGACATGCATATTTAGCGTCCACCGCAAATATGGCAGGATTAAAGCCATGAAAAGATGCGCCGGCATAATTGTCAAGTTTTGCAGTCAAATTCAAATGCGATTCGCAAACCCACCACAACACCCATAAAAACACACATAGCTCACACACTCGAATCGGAAAATAGAAAAGAGGTGCTAGAAAAGAGCCACAAAATCCACACAATACCAAACACCATTCGAATCGAGGCCGTGGCGAGGAGGGGAGCTGGAAAATCCTTTATGGGGAGGTGATATGATGATGAAACATCGGCATTTGCAACGGCAAAATACTGAATAAGTGATTCAATGAAGTGAATCGGTGATTGAATGCCACAGCAGCAGCAGCAGTTGGGGAGAGAGTGTGCGGAAAGGGGAAGCCCCGAAGGGGTTTGCAGATCGGGGACTTTTCCGAAACCTTTTGTAACCGATTTGCCAGCGATTATGTATCTGACGAATGCCTCCCTGGCATGCCTGAATTTAGCACTCTTTTTTGGGGTTTTCCTTTTTGCCAGGGAAATACTCAAGGGAGAAACGAAAACAAAAGCGGTGTGTCAGGTGGAAAATGTTTGGGTTTTCTGTAAAAGATTTCTATGATTGAGTTGAAGGTTTACCTCGAACTGAGACATATTTTGCTCCACTCTAAAAGTAAAATGGAATACTTATTTCCTTTAAGTTTATTATGCTATTTTTGAATTTGTATTTAGTTCGGTAATAGTTTTTCCTATTAAATTTAATGTAATTTAAGAGGTATCCTTTCATCGCTTCCTTTTCTTCTCCAATTGTTTGCCACTCGACTTTTGTCTTGTTTTTGGTGTTTGCTATTTGATGTTTGGCTTGGGATTAGTCGCCTTTTTTTGGTGTCGGTCTGTGCCTAATTTCGGAGACCATTTCGCATCGCTAATGCCTGCCACCAGTCGCATGAGTTCGCGTCAGTTGGCAACAGCAGTTCGGGAATTTTGGGCGGCAGTGGCAGTGGCAGTGGCTGGTACAGCGGCAGCTTGGCCAACATGCCAGCCCCCCCTTGGCCGGGGGTCCCTTCGGTCTCCTCTCTCTCTCTCCCTCCCCCTCCCGGCTCGCTGTCATGTCGCTGCATTCACTCGTGCATACATGAAAGTCAATTAAGCGTATTAAGTGTGTATGTGTGCATGAACATGCCCCAGTGTGTGTGTGTGTGTCTCGTCCTGCCTCTGTGCCACCCTTACTACAATCTCCACTCTCTGTTCTCCACTCTCTCCCTTCTCCACTCTCTTCTTTCTCCACTCTCCAGTCCCGCTTCACCCTTTCCCCGTATCGCGCTTATCATGACATTTCTTGGCATCGCCATCAAACAACAATCTCCTCCTTCTCCCGGCTCCATATCCTTCCCCTTTACTCCGCCAACTTGCAACCCTTTGCCCAGGACTTTGGCCGGGATTTCGGA
The DNA here is from genome assembly GCA_018904565.1 of Drosophila tsacasi. Taxonomy (NCBI): domain Eukaryota; kingdom Metazoa; phylum Arthropoda; class Insecta; order Diptera; family Drosophilidae; genus Drosophila; species Drosophila tsacasi. Next base: position 17,000 of record JAEIHY010017073.1, on the reverse strand, counting down.
TCTCTGTCGTTTCGATTTCTGTGTGAATTGTTTGCGGCTGATTGCGGTTCTTAATTTGCTTAAAGATATACCAGATATACGTAGAGCAGCGAAGGGAAAGGGTTTGGAATGCCAAAGGGGTGGATTTTACGGAATTTTGCAACGAAAAGTTGAGTAAATTGAAGGGAATTGTGAGAAAAATTTAGCACATAGATCAGAGTTTACAATGTTTGAGGATAATTCACTTATTATAAAAATAAGTCAAGTAATTAACTTTAAACATTAATCCAAAGATACGATAATTGATTTGGTCTTAGCTTTCACCTCCTCAAGTTCCTACCAAATCTCTCGTTGATCCTGTCCCTGCACTGTGAACAAAAGATTGTTGTGTTGTGCAAATATTTACAAATTCTCATTAGGTTGGTTTGCTTTTCAAACAGCAACTCCATTAACATATCCCACTGGCACTCGTCCTGTGCTTGCCCTTGTTGCCTTTCCATTGCCCCAGCTTCTTGCAGAAGACACCAAATTACGCATACGCAATGTGGTACGGGGGAAGAAGCCGAAGCAGGACTGTTGCATTCGGCAAAGTGCAGAGGATAAGCTGAGCGCACACACATCCAGCCAGGAGCCGGGAGCCGGGAGCCAGGAGCAGGGCACATGTGAGTCTCCTTTTGGAGTGTTAATTGTCGTATGCAAATTTTTGCGCATGCACAAAATGTAACAAAACACGATTTTGAAAGATGCAAATTGGGTGTTGTTGCTGCTCCAGCTCTAGCTCTAGCTCCAGCTCCTGCTCCTGATCCTCCTCCCAGGGTACGAGAAGGGTAAAGTGTCAAAATAAGCTTTAAATTACGACACCCTTCAGCCGCTCTCCTTCCTAAACCTGCTGCTGCAGACGTGCGATGTAATTTGCAACTGACAAGAGTGAAAGTTATGCGAAGGGCAGCACAAAAAGTGTCAGGATCTGGCCCATGGAGCGGGTGCACTTCGGGGGAGAGGAGTGGCTGGGTGATTTTGGAAGGACATGCAGTGGCTTCGCTACGGTTCGGTTCGTTTTTAGCTGCCAGGGACAGCCGCATGCGTGATTGTGACATTTGATTAGGTTGCCTTTGTCGAAATGTTAATTTGTCTATTGAAGGTGAGTCCTGGCTGGCTGACTGGTTGGCTGGCTGGCAACCAGCAGCAGACAGGACTCTTGCCGGGGACACATTTATCGAGACTGCCTCCAAATTGTGGCATATTGTTAGTGGCCAAAGGGGAAAACAATACCTGCACTTGACTGCATCTGCAGCTCGGATAATTATCGATTCAAACCCGGGCCCCAAGATCGCATAACTTAACCGTCCAAAATGGCTGTCAAATTCATCCCGGCGTCAGTTTCAAATTGAGACAAATTTCGGCGTGGCTCTGTGTGCTGGAATCCCCCAGAATTTACACAAGGCCATCTCACTTATTAAACAATTGACACAAAAGACACAGGCGCATAATTGCCGTATAATAATCATAATCCCCACAAAGCAAACTGCCAACTTGTCCACTAATTAAGAAGACAAACTCCGGCCGGAGTGAGTGTCTGTGTGTGTGTGTGTGTGTGTGTGGATTTTTGAAGTGAACTATTTGGGCAGGACTTGTGCCAATATACCTAACTTAGTTTCGGCGTGTTCTTAATAATGCAAGCCTTCGTCCTGTTTGCCTGCCTGCTCTCCGCCCTCTATGGCAGTCTCCTTGTGGCTTTTGGGCCAAGAAGGAGGAGTTCTTAATTTGGTATTCAAATGACTCAGTTGGCTATAATAGATACTCGGTTATAAGCCGGTTTCGGGGGCTCTGTTTGCGAATGATTAACTGAATGGAAGTTAACTGAATAGAAAATACCCCCTATTTAAATTGATCTGAAAGGATTCAATTATAATTAGAAACTATTAGAGATAGGTTAAGGATTGAAGTGTTGAAAAGGGGGAAAACATTACAGGAGAGATATTTGCCTGTATTTTATAGACAATTATAGGTATTATTTACAATTTTCAGAGGGTTTTAGTTAACTTTTATAATATTTATAATTAATTTTACCTTTAATGTATTAATTTCTTCATTAACTTCCCATTATTTCAATTAAAAAACAGCTTAATTCATTTTAAATTAATTTTTTAAAATACTTACCCCACTTAGCTCAAGCCTTAAATGCCTTCGATCATTAAAAGGCAATAAACTCTAGCATTTAAAATTCCCTGGAATCCGCAGAAGCCAAAACACATCCGTTTATGGCCGATCTCCCACCATGAACCTATATTTCTCCCCCGTTTTTTTTTCTATCTCACACAAAGTGTCAAGTGTTTGAGTGGCATATACGCTACCCCTTCCTTTAAAGCACTCACGAAAAAAAGGAGACAAAATGGGAGTCTGGCAGAGGGAGACACAAAAAGGGCCAGGAAGCCAAACAGCCGACATTTCTACGTGCCAGACATTCAAACCGCACACCCCAGGCCCAATCCCTTTTACGGGGGCCTCACTGTGCACATTTCCAGCTCAATTGCGCGCTCAATGAATAATTTAGTTGAAAATTTCAGCGCACTTTTTGTCATATTGTAAGGGAATTGTGTGTGTGTGTGTGTGAAACAGAGTGCAGCAAACTCGCTCCAACCAGCCCGAAAAATCCACACACCACTCCGGGCCATTCAGTCATAAAATTTATGCGTTTTCCCCCACACTTTATATGGCGACGAAGAAAAAAAAAAAATAAAGCAAAAAACACAGGAATCGCCTCGCGCAACAGTTGAAAATGTTCTAAACTCAAACTCCCGGGTGTCCTGGAAAAGAGGATTGCACCATGTCTGGGTCGTAAATAAATTTTGTGTGATATTTTGCGGAATAATTTGTAGCAAATTCAGGTTATTTTTCCTGAAAATTATGATTATATTTTTAAGGTTCGATTTAGTTTGGTTTTTGCACAGGATAATCGTAATCTTACAGAGTCCAAATCCCTGTTAAACTTTTTAATTTCACTCTTAAATCCTGAAAAAAAGGGAGATCATCCTGCTGCCGGATCAATTTGCTTTCAGGCTGACAGATTGAAAGACGAAGTGTGTGAGATATGGCCTGGGATCTAATGGGAACAATGGCAATACTCATAATTCCGAGCTGAAAATGGGGAAAACTCATTTATCAAATGGCCAGAGCCCCGTCTGACCCAAAGGCTTGCTTTTCACTCAAAAAAAAAAAAGAAAAAAGAGAAAGAAACCTGAAAAAAGTGCAACAAAAATTGGGTAGAAGGCGAAGAAAAGCCAAGGCAAGGCTGATGATGACCCAGGGAAGTGGAAGGGAACCGAAGGGAACGCACTCATAAATCATAAAATTCCAAGCCCGTCGTCGTCATCTATATAATCTTGGCCAAGGCTCGTGGCTAGTGAAAGGTATCCGGCCATTTTTCCGGCTATGATGCTGTAATTTGTAGCTGGTAAAGTGTGAAATTGCGTTGGTAACGCGGATTGTTTGAAGGTTTTTGGTTTTATTTTAGAAATTCCCACAGGCTTTCGGTTCTTTAAACATTCTTTGGCCGAACTTTAAGGAAGTAAATCCACAAATAAATCAATTAGGCCTGCTAAAAGACAGATTCCATTTAAACTCAACCAGCGGCAAGTGTTGTCCTGTGGCAGAAATGCCAGACATGCTGGCTAATTGATATAAACGACTGTCTCCTACGGTTGGTAATACTACAAAGAAAAATAAAAAAATAAAGATAATGGAAGCGTTTACTACGAAAAGGTCTTACCTGCTGTTCTTTTTTATTAAAATTTATGCCTGACTCCGGATGAAAGTTGCATTTTTTTGTTCCCCAGCACTCTAGGTAGTCTCTACTACCTTCAAGTGTTTTGGTATAGGGAAATTTCTCACATCCATCCTGGCCTAATGCAATTCCACACCATTATTTTCACCTGCCAGCCGTGCAGCAGTGCAGACCCAGCCAGTCTCGATGCGAACCGAAGCCATGAATCGCTCCAACTTTGAAAACCACTGACATGCAACAGAATTTATAATCGCATACGAGGTAGCCGTATCCCAGTTGCTCCTGCAACTGACTCCACTTTGGCCTCCGTACTCTATATCATTAGGGGAGGGTTGGGTTTTGATGTTAAGGATTGTTTACCCTTGCCTTTAAGGGAGTTTACTTAGGGTAAGATTTTGTTTATATTTATTGTATTGTATTGTTTATATTTATTGTATATGTATTTTAACTTAAGTTTAAAGTTAGACATACCTATAGACAATATCTGTTTATTTTCTTTCTATAAAATAGATGTAAAGTGGTTAAGACCTTTCATAAACCATTTCTATCCTGCTTCTTTATTTCAAATCAAAATAAAAGGCTGTAGTTTTATGTTTATTCCATTCTTATAATTGATATAATTCATATCTAAAATGATTTTAATATCTATACCAAATTCTAGCTTCATTTTCTTGCGGAAAAACATGTTTAATGCAGTTCAAACCAATCTTTACCCATAGTGTCTCACTTTTATACCTCAAATTAAGGTTGATAAGTATATTTTAGGTATAATCTGATTTTATAATTATTATAAATTAATTCTTATTTATTTATTGCCCGATTTGAGTATATTTTAGATATAATCTGCTTTAATAATTAATACAAATTAAGGCTTAACTTAATATATAATTTGTAAGCTTCAATTAAAAAGATCACCACCCCTAGTTAGGGTATTAAAACTCACAAATTTTGCGTGCGCCAGTTATGAGCATCGTGGGTGTCGCAAAGTGGGCGTGTCGATTGCATCATGCCGCACACGCAAACGCTGTGAAAGAGATAGGGGGCTGGGGGAAGAAGAGAGAGAGAGAGAGAAAAAGAAAGAGATACAGATGGAAAGGGAAAATGGGGGGTGGCGGATCCACAGCCTGCGCCTGGGCATCGTTCACCGGTGTCGGCGGCAAAAGTGCGTGTCTCGATTTCTACATAATTAAACTACGTCAGCTAGCTCGTAGCCAGGCTGCCGTCCACACACTTTGCTCCTGCCACCTTGCTCCACGCACCCTGCTCCTGCCACCTTGTACCACTACCCCCTTCTCCCTGCCCGGCCCTTCGCACCATTTACCACTTCCGGCTTGCAGCAGTTCAAAAACACAGTTTGCCTTGGGTTTAGTCGGCCGTCGGTTCGGTTCGGTTCACCTCCTCCAGGATCGTATGCGTTTCGGACTCCGGATTCTGCTGGACAACTTTGGCGCCGAAAGTTTTTAATGCACGTGCCCGGGCAAAAGGACGTGGGGCGTTAATGTTAAGGGTTTTAAGGGGGGGCGACGTTGCAGGTTGACTTTGGTATTGATCAGGCGACAGAGGTGTCCTTTTGATGCGAAGTTAAACTTCTTATGTTAATTTCTAACATAAGAAGGATCAGAGTCAACTTTTAGGTGTTTTTTTTTAAAGATTTCTGCTAATTGATTAATATTTCCTAAATTGAGGCAACTTAATCCTAGTCAGTGTATAAAATTGATTGATTAAAATTGGTTCATAATAGTGCTTTGGGAAGGAAAGTTATGTCAAAGTTAGCTGTCTTTCTTGTTTAGTAACTGAATTTTGGCAGAACCTTTAATTAAAAAGTTAAATTTGCCCTTAAAAAAATTTAAGAATTTCCAAAAGCTTTCCAAGTAATGTTTTCACATAATCTTTAAAAATCTTGTAATAGTTTAAAGAAAAATACAAGCACCACTAGGTGGGTCTTAACAACCCTAAAAAAGTGTCAAAAATATGTCAAGAAAACTATAAGTTTGAATATATTATACATTAAGATTATTATATTATAAGTTTAAATATACAGTTAGTAATATTTAATTAGAATACGAATTTAAAAATATATCATAAAAAGAAACAAATTTACTCTGAATTTAAAATTTCAAAAATATCATTACATACTTTTAGGCGGCCTTAAAATTGCTTTAAAAACCTCTAGTGGCTCCTGCAACACCCCAAAACAACCCTCTAAGTTGTTAATCTTAAGTCTTAAATACCACACGAATGTTTATTTAAATTCACTACTATTTTTAGCAACCAAAACACCAATTAGACGCATTTGTGAGGTGCACACTTAGCCAGGAGTTCCTCTGTGTCCTGGTGGGCTCTCTCTCTCTCTCCGAGTGTGTAGCGGCGTCTGGCTCGTTTGCACGAAAATTTGCTGGAATTATTTCGAGCAGTTCTAAATTTCGCAATAACGAGCCGCATTTGACGGGCATACAAATTGCAATTGCCCCCTGAACCCCCCCTTTGGCAACCAGCATCATCTGGGCCTTGGCTTTCAGAGGGTATGTGTGTGTGTGTGTGCAAAGTTGTTCCTTCGATGTACGGCAAGTTTTCCTTGAAGGATACTACATAATTAAATAGTTGGAGCAGGCCGCATGGAGGGCAACAACAAATGGGATTACAACAATTTAAGTTGCGCCATCTTTGGCAAAGATTTGGCCAAACTCAAGTGGGAAAATATTTGTGCAAAGTTCTCGTTCTTTTCCTTTTTATTTTGCCTCTCAGTTTTCCTTTTGTTTTCTCTGCCCTGTCTTTCGGGTGTTTTCTTGTGCGATTTCCCTCTTTTTATGCTGTGGCAATCTTTTTGATTTAGCTGCGGAGCCATTAACACGGATTGATTGCCCCCAAGGACAAAAGACGGCAAGTGGCTTAAAGGACAAGCGTCAAGCGTTGCTCTGGGCAAGGACATCGCTCGTGGGTGGCCCGCCAATGGGTGGTAATTCCCCGTAAATGCCGCTGGGAGGAGGTGTGAGGAGCCATGGGGTTAGATGGATGGGATGGATGGCAGGGGGATGGATGGGTGTGCGTGCAAAGAAATTGAAAAGTGGCTGCTGCCTGTCGACGTCTCCATCTCTCTCGCTCTCTCTTTCTCTCTCTCCCTCTCTCTTCCGCTAGCTGACGCACTTGCAACCAATTTTTTGCCCTTTGGCTTTCGGCAATTGATTCGAGTTTGATTTTTCCACGTTTTTCCACTGGGCTCTCCTTGGCTGTCGCAGCAGATCGCTTTACGGTTTGCCAGTCACTCCGCTGTCCATGGAGATTAATCCCGGGTAATGCCATTAAAAAGGGAAATGCTGAGAAGGAACTAAAGTGGTTAATAATAGCCAAGCTGGGGAATCTTAATAAACCAAAAAGTTGGCTTTCATAAACCTTGTAATTTGTTTAGAATTAAAAACTCTTCAAATAAAACCTAAATGGTTGATTTATCTTAAAAAAATCAGTGTTGTGTTAATGGAAAATATTAACATTGTATTAATTGCTTACTTAACTCAAACCCTGTTTAATTTTTGACTTAAAAATAAACACAATAGCTGCTTAACAATTATAAAAGAACTTCTCTCGTGACAGAAATCGCTTCACAGCTAGGCCATAAAATGGCAAGCAATTTTCTAGGAGACTTCGAAGGCCCGCCCGGGTAGAAAATTATCGATTAAACAGGCTCAGAGCCGGCAAAAGGATCCCCCCTCTCCTAGCCCCACTAGGTGGCTGCCCCCGCGGCCCACACATGCTAATAAGAAAAGCTTTGTTGCGCATTTCCTTCCGGTTACGTGGCCAGACGTTGAGGCGCATTTGCGAAATTGAAGGCGAAGTGGCAGGAGCGCGGGCAAGCCTTAAAAACGTAAATTGAAAACTTTGTCGGTCGGTTTTGGTCGGTTCCTGGTTCCTGGTTGCTGCTGGCCTTCTTGGGCCCCAAAGTAAGCTATACAGAATATATATACTATCCATACATATACACACATAGTATGTATGCACACCCGCGTTGTGCGTGCCATGTCAACATAATTCAGCCGCTGATTGAACGGGACTGCAGGCCATAAAAGCGACAGTAGACGACATAAAACAAGGCACCGTTTTGTCGCGGAAACTTTTGCTATAGTTTTTAAAATCAAATGCCTCATTTGTAGGGCTTACAGGGGAGGGAGGACACCCAGGACCTTTACAGCCCCCCCTTGAACCCACAGAGATTAATTTGTTATGGCCCTGAAGGAGCGGTGTGGAATTTTTAGCGCAGCACTAAAGGTGCAAAGGAATTTAATTAAATGTTCTCTTCGCATTGCGAAACTTTTGCAGGACTGCAGCAAGCTTGGCTTCGATTCCCAGGACTCCCAGGACAATGCCATCCAGTTGTCGGGCAGCCATTTAGTGGGTCGGCAGTGCCCTTTGCCCTCCAATAAACTAAACAAATTTGCTGGTCGCCTAGCCTCTACTTCTCCATCTCCTGCTCCTAGCATGAAGGACAACTAAATGGGAACAAAGGCGGCGCAGGAGTGCAAACAAAAGTCACTTGTCCTGGCGAAATTCAAAAGGATTTAAAAGATAGAGAGAGAAATTTGATACAGAGTTATGTGGCTTATAGTTAAGATCTCATAAGAACTTTATTTTCTTAGCATTTATTTATATAAATGAGAGATCTATAAAACCCTTTAAAACCCTATTTAATGAAAGCTCATACTACACCTTAAATACCTAAAAACTCCTAATAAATCGATGCTTAAAGCATTAGCACATTCTTCTGGCCAACAATTTGAACTCATTTTCGTTTGGCAGGACCTCAAAAACGCATTGCTGGCCCAACCACATCCGTCAAACGAGTACCAGTCCGGCTTTGACCACAAAGCCTGCCACCTCCTGGCCCACCTCGTCCCCTTCCCTGCTCCTTCGATTGTTCCGCCTCCGAACCTGACCATCGGACATCGACATCTGCCTGGGCATCTGCCGGGCAGCCCCAGTTTAAAGAGTTCATAATCCAAAATGTACACAAAACCAGACGGAGGGAGCTTCCTGCCAGGAGTCCAGGAGTCCGACGGCAGTCCAGGAGCTAGTAAAACAAACTGATCAATGGGCTATAATACGGCTGCAGGGGCGTAGGAGGACGGGCAGACGGGAGACGGAGCCAGACAGACATATAACATGGACAGCTGGCATGAAAAATTATTTACTGCAAGAAAAATTGCAGGCTATGAGCCAGACCTAGAGAAGATTACGTGTTTGGGGGTTTTAAATATTAAAAAAAAAAAATGTATAAGAATTTGTAGCAAGATTTTTCTTAGTTAGAATTTATTTAGTTTAGGTTAGTGATATAATTTAATAGCTCTCAGATTTTCTACAACTCTCTTGAGGTAACCTTGATTTAAGCCTTAATTATCACAAAAATAGAATCCCCTTCTCGTGTCACGCACTCATCTTCGTGAGCCGGGAAACCCCTTAGGACATAACGTGAGTGACGACGCATTCAGAGCGGGTTATGTGCACCACCATCATCGAAATCCCGATGCCGATGCCCAGCCGCATGATGAAGTTGCCAATGATGTTGGTAGCTGGTAGCTGGTAACTGGTCGCTGGTAGCTGGGATGCTGAGCTCTGGGAGGGGGCGGAAAATGGGAAAAACTGGGGTCCGAAGGGCCCAAGCCGAATGCCGATGAGGATGACTGTGCAGGCGACACAATAATGCCGCCATTAATCTTCTGGCACGACTGATTTGTTTGACTTACGGCTCACGGCGACAGGCGGCGGTCGGCGGGCTGGAGGAGGGTTGGGGCATTTGATGGCTGATGGCCGAGACAGGCCGGCTTTAAGCAGCAACTTGCCAACGCACATTGCAAAATAATTTGTGTAAATCATTTGCGCTCGTCCAGTGCATTATATAAGGCATCCCCAGAGGAGCCCCGGCCATCAGCACTCACCACTCACCACTCACCATTCAGCGTTCAACACTCAACACTCGACACTCGGCCTGTTTTGACAGTTGTCGCCATGGCACGGCGACAGAGCGTCATTCATAATTTGGCTCTGGTTAATGAAAGGTTTTTTTGGTAGTTTTTGTTTTTAAAATTTACTGAAAACTGCCAGCTATCAGGAGACACTAGAAGGAAAAGTTTACGAATGGGAAGATATGAAGAAAATATATACGATTGCATATTAATTATTTAAATATGTGTTCAACTATAATAGACTTCCATTCAAATTATCAAATTAGCTAAATTTACAGCTAATAAATGTAGACTTGACCCATGTATTTTACAAACTTATTCTCTATTTATTTATTGTGCCAGTGTCTTATTACCCTTATTTGAACATTTATATTTGTAGTTTTCAAATACTGATTTTATCTTGGACAATTTTCCCCTGATTTTGCGCAGACAATTGGCTGCAATTTACAGATGTTATAACAAATGTCCGTCGTATGTTGAACAACCATTATGTCATGGATATGTGTGTTTGTGGCTTTATCTGTAACCGCCGATGAACTATCACTTCGGTCTCTCAATCACTCGGCTTGGGTCTCTGAAATGGACTTGTTCAACTATCCGATTTGCCGGCAAAAGGCGAAAAGCGAACTGCGAACAGTAAAGCCAATTCCACTCTTCAAAGACGACCACAAATTACTATCCAGTTGAGTGCGAAAATTGCAATGGAAAAGTGGGAAAAAGAAGAAGGGAAAACACACAAAAGTCAATGAAGCGTACGATCTTTTTTGTTTGTGGGGTAACAAGTGTATTAGAAGCTAAAGAAGATATTCATAAACTAAACATAAAACTCATTACAAAATCTGTAAAACATTTAAAATGCAAAATATTTTAAATACAATTACAAGTTAATTATTTATTTACTACACCCTTTGGCTTTACCCTCCTCGCCAATCCTTCGTGGGCTTGGCTTTTTATGCCACAATATAAAAACGCAATTTTCCTTGGGTATTGTGCAAGCTTTTTCTTTGATTAGAAAAACGCCCACTCCGAAAACAATGAAAATTTCAATGAGTGCCTGCCAATTTTGAAGGCAATCTTTTTCTTTGCATTTTCATTGTGAACGCTGCCAACGGACAGCTGTCCAGTTTGAGTTGTTTGGAGTTGAGTGGCCAGGACCAGGAAGCAAATGCCACAGCCAAAGACAGACCAGACTCGGTCATTTTATCAAGCCAAAATCATACAAAATTTGACAGAAAATTACACGACTTAATGCCGCCCACTTGGCTGGAGGCGCGCGGAAAATCCACAGAAGGAAAAGCAAAAAAGAGAGCCCCCCGGGCCCCAAGCTCCAATCGAAATTAGTCAAAAAATTTGACTTGGGTTAGACAAATGGCCGGCGCGAATTTTTCACCGAAAACAAAATAAAGGAAAAGCAAGCAACTAGTCAGCAACGGCGATAATTATGAGTAATTTATTTAATGATGATTTGCATGGCGGCCAAAAACGTAAACACAAACCCAACAAAAGCTGGAAAAACTGTTTTTCACTTGTTTTACATGTGTTGTTTTTACTATTTTTGTTGTTGTACTTTTTTTTTGCATTTTATTTTCTGTATTTTCTGCAGTGGTTTGCGGCTGCTCCTTGATAATTGCAGTTCATTTGCAGTTGTGGGTCGCTTGATATATGGCCAAAAACTGTGAGTGAGTTTCTCGCCGCTCGTTTGTCGTGCATTTTTTAATGGCGGCCATCAATTAAGCTCAGCGAATGCACATTGGCCACGATTCAATATTAATATTTTTTCTTTATTTTTTCCTCTCTGCCCCCTCTGCGGCAGACACACCTAATAGTCCACAGTGACCGAAAGACGTAAAACTTTTAACGACCCAAACAGCCAACGGAAGAGACCAAGTTGGAAAGCCAAAGACCAAAGTGCCAAGAAACGCGTAAACAAAGTGCACAGAAATCGTTAGAAAAAACTAAGGTAATGGCTGAGGGAAGGGGTCACAGGTTACGCCCATAAAATACATAAATACCTAATAAATTTGTAAGGCAAAACTGCAGAAAAGTGAAAGATAAGTGGATTATCATTTTGGGGAATTAAGTTTATAGTAAATTTAATGGATATGGGGGAGCATTTTATTTTGTGTGTAATGGTAATGACTTAGCGTGTTTTAAGAGTTTTAATGATGATATTACTTTAATATTTTTTTATTTAGATAGTAATCTTTTTAGTTGCTAAAGATTAATCTTGGGGATTAATCTTGTTTTAAAAACTAAGCATAAATAAGTACAATTTTTGGTGACATTTTATTTGATTGAACTTAACCTTGCTTAAAAATTTTAATCGAAAGTTAATTACCTGTCAAATATCTTGTATCATTTTTTTTTTGTAGATCTTTCAATTAGTATTTGAATCTTTTAGTGTACTAAATATTTTCTCAAATTAATAAAAACCCCAACGTTCTTATTCATAACCCACTTCAACACATAACTCTTTGGCCAATTTGTAACCTTCGAAATTGTTTAGTGCGCCAGTTAAATACATAATCTCCGGCTTAGTCTTAATTTTAAGTTCACATGGCAATTCCATTTGCCAAACAATTGCTTGCTGCTGTTTGTCCTTGAAAAAGGGATAAATGGATAAATGGCAAATGGGGAAAAAATAGAAGGCGAGTTTCAATCAGCCAAGTGCAACAAACTACTAAACAAATAACAACAAACAATGAGTGTTGTTTTGTGAAAAAAGATTTTCAACCTCCATATCTCTCTCCCTCTCTCTCTTTCTGGCTCGTTTTAGTTGCTTCCTTTATTTGTTGTTTAGATTTTCCTGCGTTTGTTTGCAGCAAATTGAACATTTTCATTAGATTTTCTTTTCCACATCGACGTGACGGCGATGGTGGAAAGCCCAGCCCTGCCTTACCCTGTCCCGACTGGCACATTCAATTGTTATGCCCAGGAGAGTGATTCAATTGAATTTGTTTGTTTCAGTATCCGGTTCATTTATTTGCAAAGGCGAATGAATAACAGCACCAGCCACCATATGTATATATATATATATTCGATGGCCTTCCCACACCCTCGAAAATGCTTCATGTGTAATTTGAACTTTGCTCAACTTCCGGTCAAACGGTGGGTTAAATTCTGCTCCGAATAACATATGCCAAGTACTATTGTTCGTGAGTGCAGGTCCAGGTAGTTCTTATATATTTCTCACTCTCTCTCTGTGTGAAAGTTTCTTCCCGAAAGTTTTTCCCCGGGGACCTCTTAAGATTTCATTGTGTAAATTTACTGCGGCCTTCTTTGTCCCGCCAGTGCCAGCGGGAAAACAATGAAGGTCCGTCCTGCCTGAAAAGGATGCAAAATTCAAATCGCGAACTGCTTAAAAATGAACAACAAATGAAATTCCCATAGGTGGCAGAAGTTTGCCGCTTTTGCTGGCATTTAAATGGCAACGGTGGCGTATACGCAATGTCGCGACTAGGAAGGAAATCGCTCCTCAGCTGCGCCGCCGAAAAACTTTTCCCCAGCATCCTGCAGCATCCTTCGTGTCGCTACTGCTACTGCTTTCCAGCTTTCACCTGCTTTTGTGTCTGCGAAGCGGGCAACATTTAATGTCATGTTTGTAAGTTTCTAGACGATGCCAACATGTTACTTTTTGGCCCGCCCCGGCGATATCCTCTTCCGCTCTTCCGGGTGGCAGCAGAAAGTCACTTTCTGGCATTTTCACGCCATCCGAAAATGTCTGAGGTCCCTTGGGGGTTCAGCTTCTAATTCAGGGCTTTAAGATGCTGTCCAAAAGTTATAGAAAATCATAAAATTAATATATGAGCACTCATTACATTAATTTATAATTCATTAGCTTTTGTACAAATATTATCTTTATCTGGTTCAGACGCTATTTATTTCATCCCGCAAACAGATAATTAATCCTCTTTTAAATCCACAAGACAAAACTATCTTCCCTCGATTTATATATCAAAGCTGACACAACACAAGTTCATCTGAAGTTTGCCTACAATGGCATTATAAACAATCCATAGACATATGCAAACACCAACACTAACACACAGCTGGGAAGATTATGTCGGAGACAATCGGATTAATATCAGACAAGAACTGCTCTGAGGCAGGGCAAACATCAATGGGACGACAAATGGTAATGAAAATGGGGGGTGGCTATTATGTGGGGCGGAAAAAGGATTGCAATTGTTTTGTTACCCCTGCTAATAACGTTGATCTGATTAGCCAAAGATGGCTGCGATTTCAGCCGCGAGCAGACTTCACAATTAAATCAGGGAAACGGCTAAATGACTGCCAGACAAATAAGTCGACTTACTCGACTTTGCCCATCTCATTAACCCTGGGCCCCCGCCGCCACCCGAATATGTGTCAAAAGTTCCCATTTGAAGTAATTAAATTTAAATTGAATTCAGCCAGCAACTCGGGGCAGGAAAAAAAAATATATTAATAAAGGCAAAGGCGGAAGGCAGGAAACTTTTTTAATCCTTTGCTCATTTGTTTTTCTTTAGGACTTTCTTTTTTTCGGTGCGTGAAGTGGGTGGTTTTGGGTCTCTTTTTTTGGCATCTCGCTTTTTCTCTCTGCATTTCCGTGTTATTAAAACTTTGAATGAAAAACTTTACTGCGTAATGGGTTTGAATGGAAGGAAATATGCAGCAGCCAGTGCACTTCAATAAAACTGTTTAATTTAATTATTAAAATGGAGAAAAAGTAATGTTCTGAGTAGGGTTTCGGTACAAAGTTTAATAAGGCAAGCTAGCTCGGGAGTTTTTTGCACTGAAGAATATATAAATGATTAACTATCCATCGAAACAATTTACAATTAAGAAATAGTAGTAAATTAATGATCGCTTTTCTAAGTGCTTCACACTCGCCATTGGCGTGGCTTTAACACTTGCCGGAATGGTCCAGAGCTCAGTTATCGATGGTCATAAAATGCGAGAGCTGGAAATGAAGCCATAGAATGCTGGTAAATGGCGGCGAGGCAGTTGCGGACACCGGCAATGGGGTTATATGAGTGTCGCACACAACAACTCTTCGGATCCAGCTCTAAGCGGTGCAGGTCTAACGATACCGATACTGATGCCTCTCCCCTTTCCTCCCATCCCAGGGGGCCCAGCCATGTCCCGGCAATATTCCGCTGTTTTCCATGCCCACTCGCATGTTGCATCCGCTGGCGCATTGACTTTCATGTCGCGCCCCTCGGCAAATGAGTCACAATTAAAACCGATCCATATCAGAGTCGTTGTGGAGGAGTCGACGCTATTGATGCCCATTGAAAGGGTGTTAGCTTTAATATATTTACAATAAGGAAAAGGTATTGACTATAGTATTTTTTAAAACTTACATCCTGCCATACTTTACCGGTTCTCTGCTTGATATTGATCCTTTTTTAGTTCAACTTGTTTAAATTCCAAATTAATATATAAGAGTAGGAGCTAGGCTTGTTTACATAAACCTTGACTTCTTTTTTATGATTAATCATTAATTTTTATACAAAGAAAATTACTTAAAACAAAATAAGCAATGAAGCAGTGCATACTTTTAAGCGGGTTATGGTTACTACTTAATATTGATTTATTTTATATTCTAAAATTTATTTTAAAAGTTTTGGAGGTTTGCTTGATCTCTTAATTATATACTATATATATGTTATTATTTATATTTACAATAATTAAATTAGAATCAATGCATACTTTCGAGCGCTTTCTGGTTTCCTGCTTGAAGTATTAAATATTTTAAATTTAAAATATTACTAGCTTTTTTGTTTAACTAATTATATTTTGTGTATTTTATTAAATATACTTACAAAGCCAAGAATATTATGATCAGGCAATAATCCCTGAATCATTGCATACTTTTAGACGGTTTAAAGGGTTTTCTGCCCAATATTGATACACCTTATATCCTTATATCAACCTTATATTAGGCACTTTGTTGTATTTATTATAAATTATTATTTCTACAACACAAAACTATCAACTAGACAACAATAACATATGAATCATTGCATAAGTTTTCTTAAAAATACTTAGTCCCAGTAGGCTTATTTATATTATAAAATAATTAATATAATTTTAAGAACAAATATAAACAAGGTATTTAATGGATAAGGCAAGCTACTCACCTATATTAAACCCTACTGCCTCTTCATCCAACATCCCCGCTCTGCCTAATGGCCTAATGGGTAGCGAAAGACTTACCTTACTGGAAAGCGAAAGCGAAATTGTTATTGCAACATGCAACCGCAACTGGCGGGGCAACAACAGCAACTAAAGCATTAACCACTATGTGGCTGCGTCGTCTCGCAATAATTGTGAGCAAATATTACATGAAAGCGCAGAGTCTGGGCCGCGGGCGCGGGTGCGGAGGGGCTGGCCGAGATTGGCGGGGCAAGCGGCACATTATCGTGGCAGGCGATGACGATAACCACAATAACAACAAGGCAACATCATAATTATCGACCCGGGCCCCTCGACTCCACCTCCCCCAATGATGCCAAAAGCGCGTTTATTATGTGAAAAGAAACCCAAGATAAAATATTGAATTCAACTCAGA
This sequence comes from Drosophila tsacasi, assembly GCA_018904565.1. Lineage (NCBI taxonomy): Eukaryota > Metazoa > Arthropoda > Insecta > Diptera > Drosophilidae > Drosophila > Drosophila tsacasi. The sequence goes on along the minus strand of JAEIHY010017073.1, from coordinate 730 downwards.
CTGGAGAGGCAAAAACAAAATTCATTTGAGGAAAAGCCGTCAAGGAAATCGCGCAAATGAAAAAAGAGTGTGTGTGTTTTAGCGAAGCTAAGTAAAAAAAAAAAGAAAGAAACCCAACAAAAAAGCGGCCACAAGAAGCCGATGAAAAAATGCAATATATAACGAATGTTGTTGCTGTTTAGAGTTGCCCGACAGCGATACATTTTACTTTATTTAGAGCACGTTTCTGCGGCGATATGTTACGAAATCATTGCGGAGTTGCAGCCAAACATCAGCCACATCGAGCCGCAAATGCAACTGCAACAATTATAATGCTCACGGAGGCAGCAAGCTGGCACATTTTTATTGATAATTAACTAATGCGAAATTTGAAGAAATTGTTTAAGCCGATTACACAGGCACTTTGGTAAAGCAAATCAATGCAGAGCATTGTTTCCGCTGCTTTTAGTCTACTCACAGGAATTAGTTACAGCTAATGATCGAAACTCGCCAGTAAAACCACCAGTTTTCTGCCAGAATAAAAATCTAACGATATATTCACAGCTTGTCATCGCAGCAGAAATGAGTTACAAAACCGAAATGTCATGAATTTGAATTGTTGGAAACTAGCAATTTGATGGTGCCCCACATGGCGTGTGCTTCCGAGAGGATGACTGGCTTTCTTCCCCTATGGAATTCGCAAGCATTACAATCAGTGTGCGTGGTCCAGTGTTCCGTGTAGTGTAGGTGT
>JAEIHY010017070.1:2787-18114 GCA_018904565.1 Drosophila tsacasi | reverse complement strand
TAAGTCAACACAAAGCTAATGCTAAAGGATCTGAGCAATAGTGACAACACTTTTATATCATTCGCTTTTATATAAAAAAAAACTATTGCCAGAAAATCGAGGGGCAATATAATATATTGACAACCACCTCAAACCATCTTTGTTGTTTTAATTTTTTGCCGGCATGATTAGCGATTTGCCAATTTTCCGGGGAACAAATTTCCATAGTCTTTTCTTTCTTTTTTTATTCTACCGTTGGCTTCTGTGCATGCGTGTGTGTTCCATGATTTCAAAGGGTTTGCCGAGCCAAAATATTTTCATTAGGCGTTAATTATGTTTGAGCCAAAACACATATCCATCGCCTCAGAGGACGCCGCCGCCTGGGATTCCGTGTAAGAGGCGACTGTGTGCAGGACATTTGTACCTCAACATGATCGGCACATTTCCACGTGACCACGACTAATGGTTGTTGCATCTTCCTTTGCCATTTTTGCTAATCATCTGCGACAAAAAGCAACTAATATAAAAAAAAGGGGTGGAGTTGGGCTATGCTGGAAATGGAAATGGAAACCCAAGGGCCCGACGGCTCGACGGAAATAAATGTAATTTATAACGACCGATCCGAGACAATGCAACTGCAAAGTTGCAGACTTCGGGCCGTAAAAAGGGGAGAATCGAACAGAAGTTGGCACTGGAATTAAAACGAAAAATTGCAATCCACCCTGTCATTAGATGCCTTCAATTGTTCGCAGGACTCTATTGTGTCCTTGATCGAGTGGAGAGTGCGGAGTGCGGAGTTCGGAGCTCGGAGTTCGGCGAGCGTCGAGCGGAGGGGCTCTCGTTGACAGGGGGATATAAATGTTGTGATTTCTTAATTTTTGTTTGCATTTTTCTCGAATTTGGTAGGCTGTTGAGGTAATTACACTAATTATATGGCTCCGACTCACAACCTCTTAGGGGTAGTTCCCGTAGACCATCGGGGGTCACCGAGGCCGTAAATCGTGTGTCGTAACTCGGCGAGCGGGAATCACTTGAGTGGGATATATGTATGTATGTATGTTTCGTCGGTAAGAAAGGCGGGTGTTAAGGGTATAACACTATGGGAGTACTTGGCCAATTCCGGGTGAGATTGTATTGTCAGGGAATATGATAATTAATGGGATCCAGGTTCCTTAATAAGGATGCAAAGTATACATATACAAATACTTCCTACTTCTAGAGGTAATATATATTGTAAAACTTTTAAGACAAGGTGTTCTTTCTTAAAGAAATAAGTTTTTATGAAATAAAGTTTATGTAGATTATATTATCAGCGATTCAATAGCAACTGAGTACCAGAATTTTCATAATTTGTATAATTTTTATATTATGTAAAAGAGTTTCAACCTCCTTTAATGTTAATCATTTTATTTAACTAAAATATTTCATTTGAAATGAAATAAAATAATTGTAAAATATTTATCTAAAAAATAAAAACTTTGTTTAAGTTGGGAAAATTATTAAACTATTTAATTTTTGTAATTTACCAAGAATTAAAGCATTGAAGGATGTGAATACATCACCATTTCAGATTGTTTTCTATCTAAAATGCCAGAAGACGCCGCCAACTCATCGCGACTTCTCAGTAGCCATAAGATAACGTAACTCCAAATGCAGAATTCTAATAACTCTCAGATCCAAGTAGCCTGGAATTTCTGTATCCAAGATCGTAGTAGTCTAGAAAACACTGTCGCAAACATTCTCACTGTATTCATAACCCCCCTCCCTGAGTCGTCTCATTCAAATCACAGCTATCACAGCCACAGTATCGGACGCTTTCGGAAATATCTGAAATAATAATCCGAATCCAGTCTGTTATATATATTTTTTCTGAGAAATCTAAACACTAGTTTAATTCGTTAAAATTTTAAGTCTCGCGATGTCGTTGCAGATTGCCCCGGTCCCACCCAGGGAGTCCATGTAAGTTTTGGCCTCTCGAAGAAGCTCGCTCGCGAATAGTTCACTAGTTGCGCTTTTCAGCTCCAGATCCACCGAAACCGATAGCAACAAGGTTACCATGTACGAACTGGCCACCTGTCGCGCCGAGAACTATCTGCTGAGGCAGAGGATCACCAATTGCGAGGCCAGCGTCCAGAGCCTTAAGCAGCTGATCACCGGCATTGCTGAGAAGCAGGCGGAGGTCCTCAACGAGGTGCAGGAGCTGCGCCAATGTGTCCTGATGCCGCCCAAGAAAGTCGCTGACTCATCGACAAACACCGATATGATGATGATATCTCCGGATGATATCTCCGAGCCTGATACCTACATTCCGGACTTGGATAACGAGGACATCTTTTCCTCGTTCAATTCGCCGCAGGCCTCATCCGATTCGGAGCCGGAGGTTACTGTTTCCACATTGGAGCCATACGACCTGGCTACCAATACTATGCCGGCATGGAGCATCCTGTACTCCATCACAGAGGAGCTCGAGCCAGAGGATTCGCAGGAAGATGTGATTGAGTATCAAGATGAGCCAGAGCAGGACCAGGAGGAGGAGGAGGACGACTCTCAGATTCTGGAGGACAACTGGGCTGACGAAGCCGACGACAACTAAGAGCAAATGCAGTTTTACATACATAACTACTAACAAGTTTACAAAACAAATACATAGTTAATATGAGCAGCAGTTGACAATAGGTGTTCTTCGGGGATTATTATGAAAATGTATTATACAAGTCCTGGCTTCACTCAGGGAGGTTTTCTCCCCCTGGCAAATGACCCAAAACTGAGACATCATCATTAGGGCGGGACAACAGCCAGGGAAGTCCGTGGAAAAATCATCGCCGAAATGAAATGCATACGAAATGAAATTGGGCGAATGTATATATGTATGTATATACACCATGGGGTATAAATGGGTGGTGTATATAGTATATACAGTGTGTGTGTATGTTTCATGGCCGACTGACATATTTTATGCATTTGGCATTTTGGCTGAAGTGGCGGAATCAAAGCCGGGAAGCAGGGACAGCCCATAAATAAGTAAATAAAATGCTGCATAATTTATGCATTTAATGTAAACAGACAATTTGGCGCAACTTCTGGGCGGCAGTGAAGACGGAGCCCAAGACATCATGTTACGGGGAAATAAGGAAATAAGGTAGCGAGGGGAGGTTGTACAAATTATTACGGTCAGCCAGAAAATATTTTATAAATGTGAAGAAGCTTGAATAATTTTAAGTAATAATTCAAGGATAGCCAGAAATTGTAGAGTTCCATTTGATATTATTGATTTAAAATTTATTAAACCCTATTTTTTATTAAAATGAAACCAAAAATATTTTGCTTATAAGTCTTAAGGATATTTTTATTATTATTTTAAACACTTGAGTTACTTTATATATCAGCATCTATATATTCCATTAAAACCTAATATTTTTACATTTAAAAAAATTCCCCCAGCAAACATTTTCCGGTTAAGCTCTTGCCTCCAAAACATCACCAGTCGAATTAATTTAGCCCCCATGTTGCTCAAAATTTTTATGGCAACATATTAATTACAGCATCTTCGACATTCTTACTTAACTTTCTAAATTTCTCCAGAACATTACTTAAATTTTGCCTAATATCCTATTTATTATTTGCTCTTGTTTGATAAGTATACAAAACTTTCAAAATTTATCTATAATGATATACATAAATTCGCCATGGCCCAAGATTGTGGAAACGCCCCTCGCTAACTTTATTCAAAAATGATTTCAGCTGACAGCCAACAGTCAGCGCCGTGTCAGAAATCACAGGCCAAAAAGAAAAAAAACACCTAAAAGAAATGTGAACAAGGTCTTGGGGTGTGGAGAAAAAGCGGAAAAAAATAAAACCAGGACGAAGGACGAAGGATGAAGGACGCAGGACGAGAGCCTTGGGATCGGGGAACGGGAACGGGAACGAGAACGGGACAGGCACTTGATGAGCAAATCAGGGCCATGGTTCATTGACGTAGCAAATTGGAACTTCCTCTGGGAGCGGCGATGAAAATGATGACAAGGATGTGAATAAGGACGAAGGACTCCCCGAAGAAAACTTAAGTAGCGCCAGGTAAAATGGGAATGGATGGATGGATGGCTGTGGAAGTGGTTGTGGAATGGAAATGGAAGTGGAAGTGGAAATGGAACCGAGAGCGGAAGTGCAGCATCCGAGAGTGTATCTCAGAGATACGCATATAAATGTAACCGATAAGCGAAGCATGGCGAAGAGAGGCAACTTCTTGGATTACAAGACATTCAATTTTCCAATTTTCCATCGCCCCTTGGTAACCCCTTGTTGTTGCAGTTGCCGCCACCATCCCCATGAATTCTGAATTAAGAGCACAACTTGCCGCATTCATTCGCCAATATCTGTCGCATCTTTTGTGCACGGCCCAGGGCCCCGAGTTTGTTTACCCCTCGGATGCGCAGATACAAAGATGCTCAGATACAAATCGCATTACAGATTACAGTGCGAAACGTGTGCGAAACGATCTGCCAGTTGATCTCGCGATGAGCTCGTAAAACCGACATCTCCGAGGATGGGAAACCGAGCCGGGCGATGTGCCTGCCTGGTCACATCAAAGCGCATGGAGACTCAAATGCTTAAATAAACCATACTTTGTTGTCGCCAATAAAAGCGGATGATCTTGGCAAGAAAATAGAATCAAACAGTATTGGAAATGTAGAAAAGCAGCGAAAAGTCTACTGCAGACGAGCTTCAGATTGATTATTCTTCTTAATTTCTCAGGTTTATTTCTTAGGTTTTCCAAGACCAAGCTGCACTTTATTTATTGCAAGAATACAAATGATTTATAGGATCGGAAATAATACCCTCACTGAATTTCAGAACAAGAGGTCTTTTGAACCTACAGGCAACTTTGTGATAAGAAAAAATTAAATGAAAATACTTGAAAATAAAAATAATTTAAGTTTAGACAAAATAAGAGTCACAAACGCAACAGTGGTCCGGTATAACTTAAAAAGCCACATTAAATATATCCTTAGGGGCTACCTATTTGACGGAACTAGAACCTACAGGTAAGTAATTAAATAAATAAATAAATAAATAAAAAAATTAATTAATTAATTAAATAATTAAATTTTCGACGGAACTATAAGCCATCGGCTAGAAATGGGCGACCAGAAAGGAACCTACAGGCAACTTTGTGATAAGAAAACATAAATGAAAATACTTGAAAATAAAAATAATTTAAGTTTAGACAAAATAAGAGTCAGAAACGCAACAGTGGTCCGGTATAACTTAAAGCCACATTAAATATATCCTTAGGGGCTATCTATTTGACGGAACTAGAACATACAGGTAAGTAATTAAATAAATAAATAAATAAATAAAAAAATTAATAAATAAATAAATAAATAAGGTATTTAAAGGAAAGTAATGAACTATAAAATAAAACAAGTGCTGCTGGTAAGGCAGTCAAGACTGAACTGACATTATGAAAGGGAAATGCTTAGGAGGAAATATTGGTGCAGAAATATCGATGTTTGGACACATCGATGTTTTAGGAAAAACATCGATGAAGCATCGATGTAACATTGATGTTTTAAAAAAAAAAGTTAAATTTGTTGTAATTACTGAAATTTACCTTTATTGTTGTTTTAAAAACTAAAAAACAAAAACATCGATGTGAACAGTTTTTTGCACCTCTGGTAGGAAAGCCTTTACATTACGGAAATGTCATGGCCTTGTCATGTCATGTTTTATAGATTTCTGTTAGCAACAGGAACGTTAAGGCCACATGACAGTTATGTTAAATAACAGACTTTGGAGTAGGGTTGTCTTTATATTTATAAATCCCAGATGGGTTGTCATTAATCATAATATTTTTTTTTAACATTTGTAGTTAAATGATTTTAAAATGTTTGAACTGTTATAGACTTCCCCGTTAATAATTATATTGGTATTATTTTCACATGTAATTATTAATCAAATATTTGAAATAAAGGATTCCACTTCGAATATGAAATTTTCAGACATTCCCAACCAATTTTGGGAAACCTTTCGCCTTTGCTGGAACCCTTGCTGCCCTCCGAATTGAGCCATAAACGATGGTCCCTCATTAATAACCATAATTCCGATGGCGCTTAAAATATGTTTGACAGCCTTAATTGGTTCCGTCTTTGGAGAGATCGACGCGTGAGGATCGATGCCAACTGGTGACTGCTGAATGGTTAATGGATAATGGTAAACGGCTAATGGCTACTTCCGCCCGATCCACTGGACATGTGCATGTGCATGGGCACATCTCGGGATCTTCGCGTTTTCGCCTTTCCTCTCTCGCATTTCCCTCGCTTTTTTAATTTAGTAATTTGGGCTCATTAAAATGGTTCCGCCACCAGGCGAGAAGGCGAAGTGTCATTCCAAAGGGGAACGCCGCGACATGTGGGAAATGAGCTATAAAAAAAAGTATATACGTGTATACTTGTATAGTATAAGTATACTCGGGTATTTACCCATATGCAGGGGCGGCAGAGGACCCAGGAAATCGAGAGACAATAGAATTGCGGCGGTAATTGTTGGCGTTGGTCATGGTGAACCGTAACAACAGCAACTGTCAGGGGGACCCACGGAGGAATCGGCAGAAGAAAAAAAAAAAAGGAAAACACCGAAAACCCCGAATTAGGGGAACGACTGGGACAAGTGCAGGGCCAAGACGCGGAAAAAAGAACACGTGCGTGGGAGTAGGGGCTCTAATTAGGCCCAGAAACAGCGAAATACACGGAGAGAAAAATCAATTTTAAATTGAAGTAGGTATACAAATGTAATGTATTAATTTGTACTAAATGCAAATAAATTAAAAAAAGAAAGTATTATACAAAATAAATGTAATGGATCTTAAGTTTAGAAACACCTGAAGGTAAAATAAGAAATTTAATTAGTTATTACTATTAAAAATAATCAAATAACTAATAATAATTACTACAAAATAAGCGTAAAATTTTGTCAATACAAAGATACAATTATTAAACCTGCTGCTTTGCCCAATTTAAATACTTATTTAACAGAGAACATAATGTTATTTATTTATTAAAAAACATTTAAAATATGATTTATTAAACAAAAAACACAATCATTTTTTGTTAGGTTGATGGATATGATTTTTCCCCGATGATTTTAAGAAGTTTTTGAGAAGTTATCTATTACTTCATCTTCAGTGTTAAGATCTGTCCCAATTTCTCTCTCTCTGTAGAACTACAACATCTGGCTATAGCTTCACCCTTTCGGGCTAACCGTGTTTGTTGTTACTGTGATGTTTGCGTAGGTTTATGTAAATTAGCCCCAGCCCAGGTCGATGGGTCAGCGGAAGGCCGAGGACGCAAATGATTCCCAGAAGGCAACAGCAACTGCAAATGCAACTGCAACTGCAACTGCGTAAGGAGGCTGGGTGCAACTTTTTCCCTTTCATTCACTCAAATGGTAAAGCAAATGTTTGTACCAGGGAGCATGCACTGCGAGAAATGTTTAAATAAATGTATATACAATTTAAAAGTAAAGTAAAAGAAAACCATAAAAGTTAAATTTATACAAACTTTTATATAAAATAATGTATATTTTAGATTAACATATGTGTCATATGCCTTAAATTCAGTTTACAAATAATTATTTTATATATCTTATAACAAATCGAAATATAATATTAAAAAAATCATATATCTCTATTAAAACTTGCAATATTAGTTTAATAAATTGTTTCGCCTCTAAAGCATTTACAAATGTTGAACATTTTTCTTCCAGTGCCTTTCCCTGCAATATTTGCTTTCGAAACTTTATGACATTACGTTTTTCGGGAGGCTGTAATAAACCCTTTTAGCGGCGTGCGCGCAAGGACCTCAAAAACAAGAAAGGAAGGCGGCTCGCGGCTCGCTAGAAAAGGATCACCGAAGGATAGCATAGGATCAAATCGGTATAAATAAAACACGGACCACCCTGAGCAAGCAGCCACTGTTGATTTTTCGCGGTCTAATAAAAACTGGCCAACAACAAAATGCAATGGAAACCAAGACGTTTTTACCCCTCAAAGAGTTGTACTCGCACTTTTCCAAGGAAATCACAAAACCCCTTCGGTTTTCCGCTTGTTTTCCCTGGGTGTGAGCATTTGCATAACGCCGCCAATGCCGGAGATGTCGGTATACCAAATAGGCAAAAGGAATTATCAGCAAAGGTATTAAGAGACCTGCAGCCTTGTTTATGAGACTTTTTCTAAAATACGTTTCAGAACTCAAATAAGTTCAGGAAATCATTAGTTTTCTATATTTATCGGACAGGTAAGCAAGTGACAATTTTATTTTCATCAAGCCTTGGACTCTCACACCAAAGTGAATTTCTATTTATCATAAATTAGTTATTTGCAACCGGTTTTAGGCGTTAATATCGAAAGATAGTATGTGAGTTGCACTTGAACTTTTGAACGCTTGACTAGCAACGGAAAGCAGTTGAGCCTGAGATGATTTTTCTTCTTCTTCCTTTATTTCAATAATAATAATAAATAAAAAATAATAATAATAAAAAAAAGGAAATGGTTGGAATATTTATTTGTTATCTTAACACCCGGTAAATCACTTATTATTCACCACAAAGTTTCATCAGAAGCCTTATTTTATCTTAGAATTCTTATCCTTATAATCTAATATATTGCCCCATAGCCCCATAGTCTCTCAGTCCCTTTACAAGTTTTTTGTCAATGCTAACTCTACGCCTCGGGTCCACTCTAATCCATGCAAACTCTAGACGCCCAGCAGAAACCTGAACTTTGTTTATTAAGCTCTCCGGTGGGCGATTTCGATGACGTAGCTCGTCATCGGTACCGAGTCGGAACCCGAAATACATGCGAATCCGAATCGAAATGATCAGGCCACCGGGCAAAGGCCTCAGAACCGTCTGATAAGTTATCAGCTGAGCTCCGCCCGCTCCCGCCGACCTTCTGTCAATAAATATTAAATAAAAACTCGCTGAGGTGGCACATATGGAGGGAGCAAAACAAAAAAGAAAGCTTTTTTCGGAGGCAGGCCGGGGCCACTGATCCCACTGGAGAGAAAGTACACGAGCCTCGTTATCGTAATTTAATAGTTTAACAATAAATCTTCACATACTCCGAGACCCATCATCAACACACACACACACACACACAAAGAGAACACAATGAGATGGCATTTAGAAAAAAAAAAGAACGTAGCAAAGTTTATTTGAGGCAGGCCCCAAGTATTTACAAATCAATGACGATGGGGGCTGTGCTCCCGCTTAATTAAATAATGCTGTTGATACCGAATATCGAATATCGAACATCGGTTAGCGGATGGCGGTTGGCGGATGATGGATGGCTATAAACAGTCGACCTTGAGGTAAATGCGTTGCTCGCTGGCCAGCAGTGCGAACTTGGCATCGAAGCGTATGCGCTCCACGGTGCGATCGCAGATCTCGACGCGATGCTGGTGCAGAAAGTAGATGAGGCCAAGCTTAATCTGGAGCAGGGCAATATGCATCCCGATGCAGTTGTGGGGACCCGCACCGAAGGGCAGGTACGACATGGGCGCGTGCAGGGCCTTGTTCGCCGCACTGAAGCGTTCCGGGTCAAAACGTTCCGGATCTGGCCAGTACTGCAAGGGAAAAGCATTTCAATTAAAGATAAATATATATGGATAAGGATCATTAACTTGTTCAATTAATTAACTAATATCACCAAGCTATAGCTCACCTTGGGATCGTGATGAATGGCCAGATTGGATATGAAGACTGGCATTCCTCGGCGAGCGTAGCAATCGGCATGGGGCCTCAGCGAATAGAAGCGCTTCTTGTGGATCGGCGTACACTCGCGTTCCAGGAGCGGCACAATGGGATACTTGCGCAGTGTCTCATCCACGACCATGTCCAGGAATTGCATCCGGGTTATCACTTCATAGGACAGCTTTCCGTTCGGGTTTTCACCGAAGGCCTCGCGTATCTCGCGACGCAGACGGGACTGCATCAGCGGCTGCTTGGCCAGCTCGTAGAGGGCAAAGGACATGCTGGACGAACAGGTCTCGATGCCGGCCAACTCAAAGGACGCCGCCTGGGCGGCCAAAAAGTCGCGGTGGTGCGTGAAGTGCGACTTGTCTTTCTGCAGATCCGCCTCCTTCTTCAGGGTCAGCAGCATCTCGATGAGATCGTTGCGCAGATCACCGCCGCGCTCCCGCTCCTCGATCACCAGCTGGATCACTCGGCGCAGGAATTCCGCGTGCGGCTCCGTAAAAAGTTTGGGCCTCAGTAGAGGCACCAATTTGGGCATGTAAAAGATCACAAACAAATCGATTATTCGCCTCATGTTGGGCCGAAATAAGTCCTGACAATGTGAACCGATCTCCGACTGCGTATTCCGCAAGCTGTACGATCTCAGGCCGAAGGCAATGCTGGCGATCATATCCGTGTTATATAGATCGCAGACATCCTTGATGCTAACTATCGCCCCGCGCTCGGAGTCTCCGCGTCGAAGATCGCGAGTCAGACGCTTCAGATACCAGTCCAAGTCGCAGCCAATCTGAAAGAAAAACATATTTCAAGTTATACGATAAATTCTGATCCAGTTTTTATCCCTGAGAAACGAACGATTTCCCGTTTGCTCTGCATTTATTAAGAGACTAGCCTCGACAAACATTTTGTGCGACGATTTCGCCATATCGCACAAAATTTGCATTATCAGAATGATTAGTCATTTCCGATTCTGAGTTTAGTTGTGGTTCTTGTTTGCTGCCTTATATTATACAATGCGATTTGCATAACACTGCGGCTTCCTACCAACAAAAAATAGCTTTGAAATATGTACAATCACTTATGAAAGTTCTTTGGGGAGGGAATAATGGTACGATAGTATTGACCTTTGGTAGAAAAATATTGGCAACTATGGCCACTTTGATAAGCCTCCCAATAGGAACACGCGCGGTTTAAAGATACCTTTTATCAGAGTCCCAGCACAAACCATCTTTAAGTTCACTTGACGCTACACAGAGAAAAAATAGCTGTGATTTTTAAGTATTCTTTAAAAAAAATTAATTACCCGACCATAGAATACCNCCTTTATTTATTGTACAATGAGTACATACTTGCATATGGAATTAACTAAATTCCCTTTGGAAATATTCCTAATATAAAGAAATTAGTTATTATTAGTTGAAAGTAAGATTGCGAATGAACTTTAACAGCGGAACCTATGGTAAATATACAGAAAATGTATTGCCAAATTGGTTACTCAAATAAAAAGCTCACAGAAAAAGCCATTATATTGGTTTTAAAAGAAGCGCAATCCTGATATATCGGTTAGAATATTATTAAAAATATATCTAAATATTAGAAAACAAAAATTTGAAATTAAATTTTGGCTTTGATTTACATGACAGTTTTTTTTTTAAATATATATTTAATTTTGAAATCAAATGAAAACATTAGGTAAAATATATTAATTAAAATCTAAAAGCTTTTTTCAAAAGAATCCCATTTATGTGAAATCTATTCACTCTCCGGATCTCGCAGTGTACGCATTTTTGTGCCGCGTTAACCCAACCTCTGGAGGCCGTTAAAAAAAAACGTACTCACGAGTCATGACTCACCTCCTCCATGAGCGAGAACATCTGCTTGAGCTTGGCGCCGGTGAAGGCGGGTGCCAGCCTGGTTCGGATCTCGCGCCACTCGGGCTGCTTGGCGAGGAACAGGGAGAGGGCGCCCATCTTGTCGCTCCGGCCGTCGCACTTGGCGAACCTGTTCGAGAAGCTGACAAAGTCCTCGACGAGAACGGTGCGCACCAGCTCCAGGTCGCGGATGAGCAGGGCGGGCTGATGGAACAGGTATATGCCCACCACGGGCTCGTTGCGGAAACGCTCGTCGAAGTAGAAGCGCCGCAGCTGCAGGGCAAAGGACTCCTCCAGGCGAAGGACGCGGCTCAGGTTGCCGAGCAAGTGCGTCGGCTGGACGAACTTTACGCGGCGGCGCTGCCAATAGACGTAAGTGCGGCGTGACCATATGAACACCGCCGTTAGGATCGTGACTATCGCCAGCAGGATATTCGTTGAGTATACCATTTTCGGGGGCTGCAAGGATGCGGTACAGGGGTGGTATGGACACGAAGTGCGAAGGATTATTAAATCGCCGATTTTGGGGCTGTTTTTGCACCTGCTTCCGTCTTTGTCGCCGAAGATCACGCTCGTGCTGAACTTTGGAGCTGAAATTGTCCAGAGGAGATCTTCTGTTATCCTTCAAGTAATTTCCTGTATGTTTGCCTGTTGATTTGTTTTATATTCCTTCTACTTTTTGGTTATACTTAAGCGGTGTTCATCCAGTCATTCTTCTTGTTTTGTTTCCAGATGTTCGTCCTTTTTGCTTTTAATTATTTTTAAGCTTCTCTAAAGGATCGTCTCGCTTGTGTGTTTGTTTCCGGAAGAATATTTCCTTTTTTCGAAGACACTTTTTTTTGTGTTTCCTTTGTTTCCAGGTTCTTATTTATTCAATTCTGTTGATTTGACATCTCCATTCATTGCTGGTTTCTCTTCAAAGTTTTAAACATTTAAGCTTTAGAATTTTCCGTGTTTCCGCTGCTTTGCATACTAATTTTTAAGCTTCCATTTTATTGTCGTTTAAAATTATATGTTAAAAAAAAATTTGTATATTTAAAACCTATCTAAAATTTTTTTTTTTTTTTTGGCTTGAATATTTTGTTTAATTCTTCTTTGACTATTTTTTTTTTGTTTAATTTTATTTCTGTAAATTTCAGTATTTGTCTGCGAGGGTTTTATTGCTTGATAATTATTTGTTTTTGCTAGATAATTTGTTGTTCCAATTATTTGCTTTGGTTTGTTGTTATTGCTTTTATCGTTATTCCTCCTTCGCTTTGAATTTCAAGTTTCGTTCTTTTCTGCTCGGTGTTCTCGTTTGATTTCCTCTTTGAAGCTCCTTTCGCCACCGATTGTTGACGGTTTTTTTTTTTTTTGTGGTGGTTTTTTTTTTGCGGTTTCGCTTATTGTTGCCTATCCTCGGCGCTTTTGTTGCTGTTGTTTTCCCTGCTTTCGTTGCGTTCTGGCTGTGGCGCCTTTTCGTGCAGCAATCTCGCCGCGTGTTTTATAAATAAATACTTAACAAATTATATCACATATTTGAAACAACTAGAAACAAAAAACGAAACCATAAAAAAAGGTTAAGATCGGTATAAATATTAAAAATGCAAAGCACAAAAACAACGCGACGTCAACAACAAATGAAAAAGACGATTAGGAAGAAGCAGAACAGCCACGCCGAACAAGAAGAAGCGGAGCAAGATTAAGAAGAAGAGGCGACTGCGATAGAGAGCAACAAAGAGAGCGGCAGAGAGAGAAGAGGGAGAGAGAGAGCGGCAGGAACTTGGGCGAAAAGGAAAAACCGCGGATTACGAATTGCGATTTCCGAATTGCGAATTACAAATAGTAAATACAAAAAAATTATAAATAAAAACGCTGGCTAGCTCCACAAAGCGACGCTTTCAACTGATGCGACGTCGACGGCGGCGGGCCCCACGAAGGCAGCGACGCCGGCAGCAGCGCAACTCGATGGCCTTTTATCATGTGGTCGCCGGATCCGGAGAGCAGAGCAGCGACCGCAGACGACGCCCCCATCGTTGTTTTTATTAACCGCAAGTTTGCGGGTGGGCAGAGAACAAAAGCGCGAGAGAGAGAGATCTCGACAGAACGTGAGCGCGCGAAGCAAGAGAGCCGAGTTTTGGCGAGAAATTTGAAGAGTCATCATGCTCAGCTCTGCAGGCACATGTGTGTGCTTCACAGTGGAACGAAAGGAGTGGAAAAGCGGGAAAACACTGCAAGGCCGTTTTTGCATTATGATGACGCACAGATTATAAAGTTTAATCCTAATCAAATGTATACTATTAATTACATACATGTGTACATATTTATATCAGAGAATAATTTAAAGACAAAACTGTTTAAATTTGAACAAAGGGTAAGTTACTTTTTCTCAGTCTCTGCAAGAACTTTTCACTTTCGGCCAATCGCTCTTGGTATTTGTAAAACGAATTTCGAATTTCCGTGTTTTATGTTCTATTTATGGATAATGAGTTCTACTTTTTGTTACACGTTGAATTGTCTTTTGGTGTTATAACAAATTTATGCCGTAGAAGCGTCTATATAATAAAAGCGTCTAGTTCGGCTCATTCTGAATCAGTGAGAGACTAAGGGACTAGTTTGCGTATAATCGGAAGAACATTTTCAGTGTTCCTAAGTTAGCATCTCATCTTGTTATTATTTTCCCTTAAACAAAGGTATAAAACTACATCAAGTTTATACATACTTCATGCATAAAGTTCCATGAATATTATATTGGGCAATCTATGATGAAATGTACAACTGTTAAATGAAACCATATATTTTGGCAGTGCAAATCAGCTGCTTTAGTCACTGACCCTAAGGTCGATTTCGACCCACTGTACATATGTGACAGAAAGATGCCAAGCACAAAGTAGACCGCAAATAAAAGTGACGATTAAAAGCGAAACTGCGCTAGCGTTGCTGCCGCTGCCAGCGTCGCTGCTTGCGCTCCACGTGACGGCGACCGCGAATCTTTCGATGAAAACAAACGGGGAGAGCGCGCGAGCTAGAGGGAGAAAGAGCCGTGCCTAAGGGAGAGCAACAGAGAGATAACGTTGCCGGGTGCAAGACAATGGTCACTTGTTGTTGTTGTTATCGGCCAAGCTTTTTATTTGTTTTCTTTTTTGTGTTCGTGTGCCGATTTATAAATAAACGCGCGATTGCTTTTGCTCTGCTTTATTTTTTTTACTTTTGCCTGTCTGCCGATTGTTGTTCTTCTTCAGCTTTTTGTTTTGTTGTTGTTGCGCTTCAGCTGTTTTGTTTTCGCCTCTTCTTCATCGTCAGAAAGCGAAATATCGAAAAGTGCCCTGGTTTTTTTCCAGGGCTGCGCAGAACGAAAAAGCAACACTGCGAGAAAGTGCGCGGCAAAATTGAAATTCTGATGGAGTTTCTCAAATGATCGATATTTAGTGGAGACTCAATAAAGTGAATTTAAAAATTTATTTAAAATAATAATTATAGACGACACATAATATTAATAGTAATTCGTATATATTGTATTAATTTTTATTTTATTAACAAGTCTTTCTCTAAATCTGGTTTATTTTGAAGGACCACTGTAGGGTTAAGTAACTTTTCCGTCCAATCTTTGGGCAGAACAGAAAAACCCCACACTTTGTTGGACAAATTGCCAAAACAGAGGAAAAAGGAAACTCCATTTACAACAATTGACAGAAATTTGCACTTGGTGTGGATGGTAAACTTTCGGTTCGTTTTCCCTCACTTTAAC
>JAEIHY010017067.1:0-13303 GCA_018904565.1 Drosophila tsacasi | reverse complement strand
TTCACTGCGTTGCAAACTTCTGACTAAAATTATAATACCCTGCAAGGGTATAAAAAAGAATTGCCAGGAATTTGTGTGTTTGTTTATGGATACATTTATTAAGCCAATGCCAACGCGCGCCGCCAACTCGTGATGGAAATTAATTGCCGAGTTGCTGCGTTGAGTTAATAAGAAATACGAGTTGCCGGCACTCGCAGAACGAAGAACTGCCTTGTCCAAAGCTACTCAAAGTTGGCTCGTGAGTGGAAGAGAGTCGCTGAATAGGAGAGATTGTGCACAGAGAGAGGCGCTATATATTGTTTGAGCTATAATGCCATAATGGACTCACACGCAGTGAAGATCGGCTGTAAATGTACTCGCTTCAGTCTGAAAACTTTACCGCTCGCGCGATGATCGGTGCCGGAGCGTTCCACTAACTGAACAACACAAACATATGTGTGTGCAGCTCATAAATATATCCGCCTTTGTGCTTTTGCGTGCTATTTTTGTGTGCTGTAATATACATAGATAGAAGGGAGAGAGGAGGAAAGCCCATAGCCCCAACCAAGCAGAAACTAGTGAAAATGCCCCGGTCTTGGCTTCCCATGATCATCATCTGTGCAGCAAATGAAACCGAAAGCGAAGCGCAGAGGAATTAAATTTATTATAATGGTGGGTGCCCATTATCAGACCATCTGGGCCCCTGATTGCCCCCTTGGCTTGTCTTGTGTGTGTGGTGTGCTGAATGCTAGCTAATATTTCCGCTTCAATAAATTTCCCATGTCAGTGTTCTTTGTGCCCAGCAGGAATATTTAAATCTAAAGCCCAGGCATACAGCCTTGACATTTTCTTATCATAACTCAGACAATTGCAAAAGAAACCTAAAAAATTAGCTAAAACTGTGACTCAGCCCTGAAAAATATGAAAAAATATATGATAAAGATTCAAGTGCGTTATCTGTATTGCATTATCGATTGCTCATAGAGTTCTCTGTCCTAGTTGCAGTTATTGAGTACTGAATATATATAGCAAATGTTTGTAAGCGCAAATAAAATCAGAAAAAAACAACAACAAACTCGGTTATCAAATGTCAAGCCATTGAATTTGAATTAAATTAAATACTTATATAAAAATACACTCAGCGATACTACTCACTACACTGCACACAGTTTGAGCTACATTTCGCCCTGTCTTTTGACTTTTGGCTAACTTTATCTTATCGCCGCCGTCCGTTTGTCGCCATCAAAGTCGACATTTTGTTGTTGGCAACAAAACTAATATAACGTACTAAAATGGAAAAAACATCATTATGTGCCTAGCGCCTAACCTTAACACTTTATTTATGGCCTGTGCGTCCCTCGGCTTATATTGTTATTTGTATATTTGTCCAAAAAAGGATTTCCCGAATGTGGCAAGACTTGATTTATGTTCAAACTTGTTTATCTAAAAGGGTGTATATCCGTTATTTTTTTACTCTGTACGATATGGAAAGCATTTCTCGATTTTTCCTATCTTTTCTTTTGCAAATTAATCAACCTAAGCCATTAAAGACAGGAATTTAGGATGCGCAGCAAACTGCCAGCACTGTAATATTTCTAAATATAAATCACTTTAATAGCTTTGTTTAAGATTTGTATATTTTTGTATGCGCTTTATTACCATTTTCCATTATGACCATTTCCCTGGCATACGTACTAGGAGTCACGTTTTATTTCTGAATTTCTTAGAAAGGATTCTTATCAATCCGAGCCATGATAATAAAGAGCAACCTCTCTTGAAATAAAAGCTGTGGCGGAAACAACAAGACCATAACAATTAAAAACAAATGTAGCAATTAGCAAAGGCTGTTGAACATTGCAGTGTAATTAATGTCCCATTTAAAGGGAAGAGGAATTTTCGATTCCGGTCTCTCTTTATAATGTATACATCAATGGGTTTGACCATATCGAAAAGACCGACACCGAGGCTCGTGCATTTCAATTGGTTAATATAGAACGACAGCTCAATGGATTGCCATGATGGCTGGTGTCCCAATGGTTATTCTTTATACATACATATATATTTTATATTGTGGGTGTCAAGTTGCTGGCAGGCATTTTTATCGATGCCTCGCTCTCTCGCCATTTCTGATGTCGACGATGTGCGGTGTGCCTTTTGATTGATGGACGGACGGCTGTGGCTGTGCCTGGCTTAGAATTGTTGCTGGCATAATAATGCCAAAGGCCCATTGGCATTGTTTTTGCCATGTAACCCTCCCGCAATATTGTTTCGTTTACCATCAGCACCCTTGGGAACTGTCCGTTGTTTGTTTTCACTGAGTAGGGTTAAGCAATGTGGCCTGAAAATGGGTTTAAATATTGTTTAATATTGGTTTTTGGTCGAGTAAAATTCTGAACATACAAAATTTATTTAAGGGGCGTTTAAAATGCAAGCACTGAAAATTTCGTTACCTTTTGAAATTAATAACATTTTTTGGCATAGTTTCCGACCGCATTTAAAGGGTGTTAAAATCGAAAACCGTGTCTAATAATTAAAATATAATTTAAAACAATTATTTCTTTAGTATTTGTTACAACTGAAAGTGATTTTTGAAGTGATTTTAAATCCAAAACGGTGTTTTATAATTAATATAATTTTAAACACTTATTTCTTTAGTATTTGTTTGTTACAACTTAAATATATGACTTTTCTTGAGCATGTTTTCAGCCTGGCGAATAAATCAGAAAATTTATTCTCCATTTTTGTTTGAGTCAAAGCGCTAGGAGTACCCCTGGTGTCAGCGCCCCAGGCCGGGGTCGGCTGTGCAAACATTTGCATTTGCTTTTAGAGCAAGCAGCCGGCCTGCCAGCCAGACAACAAAACAAATTCAATGTTTATTTAAACGACACCCCACCCTTTTTTTTGCCCCCTTAGGGGAGCTTGTTTGTGTTTTTGTTGGCCATCCATCCATCTGCCAACCTTGATGATCCGCCAATGTATTAATTAAGTTGACACCCCCGACTAACCGAACGATTCTGGCCTCTATTTGCAGTTGATTTAATATAGAATGCTACCCAGCCTGGATACCTTAATGCGTTGCTCGAAGCGCGTTCTGCAGTCGCCGCTGGAGGCGGCAGTGGCCAGCCAGATGCGAAATGGCCACAGCAAGGCGGCAGCCGGGGGCATCTATGGCCCCTTCACGCCGGACAACGATCTCAGCTGCTCCGGACGCGGCGATTGTGTCAACAACACCTGCGTCTGTGACATTCGCTATGCGGGCAACGAGTGCGACATCTTCAACTTACCCTACTACGCCGGCATCTCCACCGTCTTCTATGTGGTGGCTCTGGTCTCGGTCATCCAGCTGCTCATCTGCATCGTGGCCGAGTACCAGAGGCTCAAGCAGCCCTCGATCCTACGCGCCTGCCGCATCACCACCCAGAAGCTGCTCTACTTCATGGTCTTTGTGGCGGCCTCGCTGCGTGGAGCCTACTTCACCACCCCCGTGAGTAATTCAATCTTCTACGATTTGATCATTGCATTTACCCCTGCCTGTGATCTGCGTACTTTCAGTTGGATCTGCAGCCGCAATGGGCCGTTACCCTGATGTCCGCTTACTACCCCTTGCTCATGACCTGCGCCTCCCTGATTGTCTGCATGTGGGCCGAGGTGAGTGTGGGCGTTGTGAAAATAAGATTATTGAAAGCTAGGTCTAGGGATACAGTTTTCCATGGAGGAAGGGCGAATAGATTAAATATATAGTCATTATGTTTGCTAGCTTAAAGCCAGGGAGTGAAACATTTGCAAAGAAGCAGCTCGTAACACTTATTACAACATGTTTATTAACATACAAAATTTGTTTCGTTAAAAAAAGTAGGAAAAGAAAACAAATAAATAAGAGGTCACCTATACCGTTCCTTGCAGATCCAAAGTTATCCCTTTGCACCAAGTTTTGGCTTGAATTCAGTTGGCGTAAGCTTCATTAAGATAACTTTGGAAAACTTAGAAATAGAAAATACAAGAGATTTAGTATTTCAGAAGAAGGTTAAAAGAGATTGCTTTTAAGGGGCATATGAAACCAAAAAGTAGGCACCAAACCAAAAAATCAAGACGACAGTATCAGCTGGAATGTGTTTACTAAAAAGACTTTACAAATTAATATTTAAATTAATGCACACTCAACATGACTAAGCATCTGAATATATTTAGAATACATCAATACCTCGCTTAACGTTCTAGTTTGGTTCCACAGAAAGTGGCCGTAAAGCGAAATGCCGTATAACGAATCAAAATTGTAATACAAATTAAATACAATACCATATTCTATAATTAAAAATGGATTTTATCCTTTTATTTGACTAAAATAAATCAAAAATACTTAAAAAATACATGTCGTGACATGTATATAACATGCTATAACATGGCCGTTATAGCGAAACATTTTAGGCCGTAGAGCGAAAATGCGCCATAATTGAAGAGGGCCGTTATAGCGAAAAGCCGCATAAAGAGGGGCCGTATAGCGAGGTATGGGTGTAATACCTACATAGTCGAGCCCTAATTCTGATCCGAAGTTAAAGAAAATTTCCCCTAGCTTTTTTAAGCTTCTGGCTAGCGTAACGCATTTGCATAATGATAACATATCTTCACAACTAAGTAAAATAAGACATTTCATAAATTTCTGCGATAAGCCAAAGCTAGGTAATATATCCTAGTCACGAGTCCACCACTAAGTTGGACTTATCAGCTCCAAAATGGCGATTGAACGGGCTGACGTAGCAATATACTTATTTGATCGCTCCGACAACTGGACGGGGAAACTGGGGAAACTCTCTGCCCAAGCACCATTGTGCTTCGCTCTTACCTCGTATCCGAAGTTCACTTGCACTTGCCAGTTGCGATAACGAGTCGAGTACAATCGCACCCGCAAGTCACGGGCCAATTTCAATTGATTTTGCGGAACGTATCTTGGGGCCTGCCTACCTACCTGCCTCCCTCCGTCCCGATAGTCGAATGTTATTAATTAAGTTTTGAGGCGAGAGTAGGTACACCAGAACCCAAAATGAAATAGAAACTGTGAGAAGGAGGAGGAGAACGTAGTATAATAATTATTAACTCATTCGCATTTGTGCTGTTCAACGTTACAGATCTTTCACCTGCGCGACATTCGCTGGGAGAAGTCGCAGTTCCTCTCGAAGAGCTTCCTCGGTTTCGTGGCCTTCAACTTCTTCCTGTACAGTCTGTTTGGCATCGAGGTCTTCAACTCGCTGATTAACGCGGAACGACGCGACTACGCCCACATCTTCAACGGATGCTATGCAGTATTACTCCTCATCGTGGTGGTCTTCTTCCTCATCTACGGCGTGGAGGTGTTCTTCAAGCTGCGCGGCGGCTTCGTTTACGATCAGACGGGCAAGATCCTTGGTCCCAGCGAGGCGATCGTGAATGCATCCCAGTTGCATCAGTCGCGATTCGGGCTGCTGAGTCAGGCTGTGATGCTCATTGTGATTGTGGGCTTTCTCACCTCCGAAACTTTGGGTGATTTCTGGAAGGCCAAGTAAGTGTAAAAGCTCTTTTTTTTAATTTGCCAAAACAGCTGCCTAACGTTACGTCCGAACCAAACCAAACAGGGTTCCTGTTAACTCGCGAAACTGGCATGACATTATTTTCCGCATCGCCGAGATAGGAGTGGCTCTGTGGTTTCCCTGCTGCCTGTGGAATTCAATGGCGCCCGAACAACTATGGATCCTGAATCCCCGCAAGCTGCTGTCGCGCCAAATCGATCCGTCGATACCCACGCTCAATGCGGACACCAACAAGTTGTCGCCCGAGGAGGGCCAATCGTTCTTGACCAAGAAGGACTGCTGGATTTGCTATGACAGCGACAAGCCAGAGCCTCTGATCCAGCCCTGTCGCTGCACCGGCGACGTCAGCTCTGTGCATCATGAGTGCCTCAAGCGTTGGCTGGTGGAGAGCTGCAGCAACACGGAGGCCCAGCTGTCGTGCAAAGTCTGCGGGCATCCCTACGAGATCGAGAAGTCCAAGAAGTGAGTACTAATCTCCTTATTTTTTAAAGCTTCATATTTAATATTTTGTCCGATATTCTTAACATTGCCCTTATCTTTGGAAAGAAATTTTATATTATAATATAATAATAATATAACATGAATATATGTAGAAAACTGGCAGTTTTAATTTTGTTCCTCAAAATTTTCTGATTGTTCCTATGGCAGCTTTATAATTTAGTTGTCCGATTCGGCCCGATCCGACTTACATAGTAGTGAGAGCTTATAGAAGACTTTCTGCAAATTTTCATTAGATGGCTTCAAAACTGAGAGTTTGCGCAGAAATTTACAAACGGAAATAGCTAAAAAGACTCGGTTGTTGATGCTGATCAAGAATGTGTATACTCCTTCACTTCGTTTCAAACTTCTGACTAAAATTATAATACCCTGCAAGGGTATAAAAAATAATAGGCCTGTAAAAAGTAAAGATTAAGAGAGCGGAAAGTACGATATGATTTATCGACACAAAATATTGCTACTAATAAAATATTGAAATTATTGTATTTTGAACTGTTTAAAATCGAAAATAATCGCCTTTAACTTTAAAATATGGGCTATTCTCTGGAAAGTACAACCGCGGCAACAACCACAAAAAATGCTCTAAAATAATATAATATTTTTAACATAGTAACATTAAGAAATTTTTCAATGGATCAAATTTGAAAGCCTTTATCATATTTAAAAAAAAAAATTTCGAAATATTCGAAAGCAAACTCGTGCAACTCGCAATTTTTCATAATTTTGATGAAAACAAAAAATTAAGTCTTAATACATGTTTAAAATATCGGAAATATTGTATTTTGAACTATTTAAAATCGAAAATAATCGCCTTTAATTTTAAAATATCGATATTATCGAAGAATAGCAAAAGTAGCTAAGTTAATATAATATGGGTCGAATATAATAATTAAAATATTGATTTATCGAGCATTAAAATGTATGTTAATGGATGTATAGTAATCTAACATTGATACAGTATCGATACTTCGATATTCTCTGCTATCCCCACTCGAAACTTATTTCTAAACCAAAAATTCGTATCTTTCAATTGCAGACTCGAATGGGACAAGGGCTTCACCATCCAGCATTGGTCCAAAACCGTGATATTGATCACCCTGATGTGCGTGACCGGTGCCACTGCTTGGGTTGTCATCCAGATGTACGTGGACCCGCTGGTGCGCGTCATGACCGTTGGCATCGCCGTCCTTATTGGCTACGTGTGCGTCAAGTGCTTGGGCGAGAATACAGTCGTGGCCTATCAGCGTGCCAAAGTCAGCTCGATCAATATAGTGACCAGCTCGGAGATGGAAAAGCTGCACACCATTTGCGAGGAAGTTAGCAGTGCCAGCACTTCAACGGCGGCCGCGGCCAGGACGGGAGCACAGGCCTCCTAAGGGGGATCGCGCTCCCCCAACACCCGAACACACATCAGCTGAACTTACAGACATTAAATACCTACTTACTTATCTTAGTTTAGAATGCGTTTAGCACACATTTTGCTCAATGCTCAATTATTAGTTTATGGGGATGCTCCCACAAAACCTCAACCGTGTACATAGGTTTAGCTAACACGTTAGCGTTTCGATTAGCGAGTCAATTTCGTCTCTCAAATTATCATTATGCAGATTTCCAAAAGCGAAATGTATTAAAAGAAGCCAAATATTATATGTAGTGTAAGAGGCAGGCGTAGGTCAGTAGAAGAGAACCGAGAATTTCTTGAGATTATGATGAGTATATGAACACGTTGCCAAGTAGCCCGATGAGCTGATGAGCTGATTAGCTGATGAGATGCGCCAGTAAGTCGGCCCATAATGCTGACCTGTAGATTTACTTTTCCTTTATTTTTTTTCCTTGTTTACTT
This sequence comes from Drosophila tsacasi, assembly GCA_018904565.1. NCBI lineage: Eukaryota > Metazoa > Arthropoda > Insecta > Diptera > Drosophilidae > Drosophila > Drosophila tsacasi. The sequence goes on along the minus strand of JAEIHY010017067.1, from coordinate 5,422 downwards.
ACAACCTAATTTATGAAGGCATTTTCGATTTCATCCATTTCATATTCGGTTTCACCCGTGGAACAAGTACTTGGCGAATATTAATATAAGCGAATTACATACGTTCTTACTTTGTATTCGATTGGCATAAGTTTCGTATTAAATCCTAAGTTAACCATTTAAGAAGCTAATTTATATATATACAAAAACACATATATGTTGCGCCCATATATACATATACATATATATGCAATTTATTGTAGTTGCCACACACACACACACGATTTGTCGAAAGCAAAGTAAAACATACACAGTCCTTAAGAGAAGAGAAAAGCAAGATCCAACACATATAATTTAAGCTACCATACAATTTTTGTGATAAAAAAACAAACAATTAAAGAATAATTCAAAATTTATAAAACTAAAACAGAGTAATACTTTTATTTTATCTATATTGAGGGGGGCGGGGAGGTGGAAGGGCTTTCTTATATTTATAGCACTGAACCCTTTAAAATATCGATTTATATATCAATTTTCGTGTCTAAATCGAGATATTCTGCAGATTCCTCTCCAAAAAACCAATACGGGGGTCTAAACAGGATCCAGTCGAGGCCCTTGCTTATAACCCGCTTTTAAGGGGGGATATCAATGTAGCACTTTAAGAAAATCGATTTTTTTGTTATTTGATATTTTAAGAATGTCTGGTCCAAGTTTCAAGTCAAAGTTCGACAAAATGACGAAGTTATAGTCGAAAATGCATGCCTTAATTCAACGTACACCAAGCCATTGACAAATTTTCAAACCCGTTTTTCTCGAAATCATGTTTTTTAAGCCGGCCGTCAATTTTACGAGAAAACTATTCAATCAATTCACTTGAAGTAAATTTTTTTGTTTGAAGCATTCGATATTCAAGTGCGTACAAAGCAATATTCCATAGAAAAAACGTTTTGTTAGTTGTTCATTTATTATTGTCAAAAAAAATTGTAAAAATCTCACTTTTTCACGAACATATAAAAACACATGGCTAGAAATTCTAATTTTTCAAAATCGTCAAATCTGCTCTGCTACGCATTTCATTAAAGCTTTCTGATTCACGAAAAAAAAATCCTTTTTTGTTTTAGCTGAAAAATAAACACAGGAGGTTGAAGGCCGCAAACTTCATCTCAGCCAAAGCAACCAACGGGATCGGTCATATTTCCGCCATTTGGTGTTTTTTTTTTTAATGTTCAAAAATGTTCTTGTATAGCCAAATGATGCCTTTAAATATAAGCAAGACAAACCTGACTCGCTTTTTTTTTTGCATTCTCCTGGTATTTAATGTTAAAAATCACCTTTTTCAAAGCTCGAGAGGGTTCGGCAGGTTTGAGTATACGGTCCCCAGGTTGGTGGTAACGACTTTCCTTGTGGGGAGTCCTAGACAGGGGCTCTCAGGAATAATAAAAAATTTGAAAGAAACATTTTAATCGCAGGTTTGAAGCTGGAATCCCTCGAAAAATCCAATACTTTACGATTAAGCCATCAAATTTCGGGTGATTCGCTCCCAAACTCGTAAGGATATTCAACAAATTTGAGCTGGAATATGAAATTTCCCATTGGAAGTATTTTCACATGAAAAAATACACCGGTTCCGGCTCAGAATAAAAGGGTTGTGATTAGTGTTTAAGCCTAAAATCATTTATTTTACACGTATCTACTACAAAATATATATATATATATGTATGTACGAATTATATAGCTTATATAATATACATGTAATAAAAGCAAGTCAAGCAGTGACCAACTTTAGTATTATTATTTTCCCATTTAACTATTTTAGCAATTACTTGAAGCAGAAATAGATATTGTATACACTTGTAATTAAATAATGATCAACAACTTAGGGTTCGGCGGCCCCCATTGAAGTAGAATAACAACCGAAGTGCGAATTCCAAGTGAAAATTCACAGAATATAAGAATCAAGCTGCGGCGGCGCCTGCCTTACAGTAAGAGAAACACAACACAACAGTTGCGCTAAGCGATAAATATTCAAAAATATTTAAATAATGGCTATTGCTCGTGGTGCGGCTAAAAACTAGAACAATTTTGTTACATTATTTGCAAAAATTATCCTAAATTTAGACTTAGTTCTTCAGCTTTGGCTACACGCTCTGCCTGATTCAAGCTAAAATTAAATAAATTTAACTAGTTGTTAGTCCAGAGTTCTTGGCTATCATCGGGGCTTTGAGATGGATGCTTCCGGGTCATTGTATATGGGGGGGGGGCACAGTTGAAAATGTGGTTGGTGTAGGTTGTTTTAGGTAACAACGGCCGAACGCTTGTCACGATTCTTGCCGCGTGTTATGGAGCGTGCCTTGAATGCGGCGGCATTCACAAGGTGCTGAAAACGAGAAAAGAGGATAATGAATTAATGAATCAAGGTAATCAAGGGAACTGGCTTATGTCTGAAGGCGTATAGTCGGAATGGCAGAAAATAACCATATATCCGTAATGTATACTTATTTGGCGACAAAGTCGATATTATATTAATTTTAAATATCTTTAAAATATACTCTGTTAAAAGTGATATATTTCGATATTTCAAAATTAGGTATATAAAACTTTATGAGATATATTTACTAAGGATATCATGGATAAGTGGTTTATGCCACATCAGAGCTCAGGATGTCATTAAAATCATGCGTTAAAATCACATCAAAGCTTGACGAACTGTTATTCGCCTCATATTTTATTGGCAAATTATTATTTATTGTAATAATAATTGTCAACTTACCCGCTCCAGCTTGGTTGGCTTGACCTTGGCGTTGCCATTGATGCCGGTGTTGGTGGGACGCGGTCCCAGCTGGAAAATGTCGCGAATGAACTCGTTCTCCTGCAGCTGCGACGTCATGCCAGGACCCATGACCGTGCACATGGCCGAATACTGATGGTGGATGGACCAAGCATCCAGAGTCAGAGACTCGTGTCCAAAGCGAATGCTAATTTCGGGCGAAATGTCCTCCTATGAAAAAAACAGAAAATAATTTCTAATCAAGGTAGGCAACGTTTGGAAATTCCTATTTAATATTGAAAAATGTGTAATAATCAGTTGTAGTTTTCCTTTCACGCAAAGCAGACTAAAATTCGATGTTTTAATACAAAATTTCTTGGTCTAATCATAAAATTATAAAAAGAAAAAAAAAAAAATCTTAGCTCGATCTCTACTTTCGTCTTGGGTTATACTTTTTATATAAATTGCCATCAAAATGATGTTATCAACCTATCAGCATGACTATGTGCCGCCGAACGCCAAGCGGTACGAATTCCTCACACGCCCCGGGGGTGAGGAACCGCCGAAGGTCGTCGAGTGTGAATGCATCGATGAGGACAAGATCAAAATCCCGGCGGCGGCCAAAGACTGTGGCGGCGTCGAGTGGACGGGGATTGCGCCGATGGGCAAGCTGGTGGATCCGCGACTCATACCCACCCAGCTCACCCAGGATCAGGTAGACAACATGGCCTTCTCGGCCGAGACGGACTGCCACAAGTTGCAACCGAATCGCTTCCTGAAGATCCTGCGCACCGTCTACCCGGATCTGTACGAGCGCCTCAAGGTGCTGCCCAAGGAGGAGCTGAGCCGAAGGCTGGAGAAGAACCGCATGTACACGACCTACCAAATCGATTACTGCGACATGAACGAGTATCCGGACGGCATCTACGACAGCCTGAAGACCGACGACTCCAAGCCGTACACCAACAAGATGATGACCGAACGCGGACCCTGCTCAGAGTTCCGTTCGAATGTGATGAACGAACTGGAACGTGAAAACTCCGCCGGCTTCGAGGTGTCGCGGGACGAGTGCGAGAAGACATACAAGCCGTTCAAGACCACCTTCTCGGATTCCTCGCAGTTTGTCGAATCGGGCAGCAACTCGCATTGGAGCGCAGCTCCCACCACATACCGCAAGATGCCCACCTTCACCGAGTACATGGACTCGATAAGTCGCAATGGCTGTGTCATTATGCGCAACAAGCTGCACGATCACTCCAAGTGCTTGGCCAAGTACTGCAAGCACGAGCTTAAGTTCACTTGTAATGACATGAAGTAACCCCAGTCCTTCCTTTAAAGTCTTGTGCATCATTTTGGTTTGAATAAATGTCTTCACACACACACCCCTCTCTCTCTTAGATATTCTCTTAGAAATTGTTAAAGCTAAAGCTCACTCACCTCTAGGTAGCGCAGCACATCACGGAAGGTCGCCCGCTGGGCCTTGCGATCTCGCTTGGCACGGTATTTGTGGGAATCGGTGGCCAGTTGCTTGACAGCCTCGCTTAGCTCAGCGATATCCTCCTCCAGGAAGTCCTCGTCGTGGGCACGGCCCGATTCCAGTATCAAAGCAATAGTCTCGCCAGCAGCCATGCGCACATCCAAGTGAGTGGATTGCAAAAGGCCCAAGAACTTCTTGATAGAACTGCAATCGATTGAATTGAAATATATTAAGTAAAGTAAAAAAATGTGCCATAAATTACAAGGTAACTTTAAAGGGTTTGCAAGGATATATCCAAGTTCCAATTAGTACTTACGGGAACATGTTCTGACCAGTTGTCATGAGGGAAACAAAGTCACCGGACGGTATCAGTGTGAGTAGCAGTCCCCAGGCAGACAGAGCCTCGGCGTGAAGAGTACCCGCCTCGGCGGTGACAGACACTGGGGTCTTGTCATCGCCCCGCAAATAACTGCCGGCAAAGATGGCCTCGAAGTACTGCATCAGCTGCACCAGCTCTCCGACATCCTCGCAGGCCAGGAAGCTCAGCAGTCCCAGGGCCGTGCAGCATTTGGCGCGCGCATCGAAGCCCACCGACTTGTCCTGCACTGTGTTCAACAGGAACTGGTTCATTGTCTTCGAGAAACCCTCGTCGCCGCCCAATTGAAGGACCAGGAGGGGAGCGAGCCGAGCGCCCCACACCTGCTCCTGTCCCTTGCCCCGGCGTATGCTCTTCTCCACGAAGTCCATCAGGGTCATCTTGCGGTCCTCCACAAAATCGGGCATATAGCGGTGCATGAGCAGTTCGCAAATCGCTTGCAGAGCCTGAACACGGGTCTGGGCCGACTTCTCGGTGGCCTGCTCCAGGGCCTTCTCAAACTTCTCCTCGAATCGCTCGTTGGCCAGTTCGTCGGTGGCTTCCGAGGAAGCCACCTCCGAGACGTGCGAATAAACGCTGACATTGTCGAAGGACTCGTCTTCGGAATTTGAGTCATTGGTGCGGCCTGCGAAAAATATATTCAATTTGAAATTAGTATTTTTGTAATTCACTCTTAATTGGGAGTATTAATGTTTACTACTTATAGAGCGTTAACTCTTACCTGCATAGTGGTATATAGGATATACCACCTACATTTTTATTGTTTTTATTGTTTTTATAGTGTTTCAAGTTGATTTTGATCGATTAGTCTAATTAGTCTAAA
>JAEIHY010017066.1:0-34758 GCA_018904565.1 Drosophila tsacasi | reverse complement strand
TTTTTATAAAGCTAACAATTGGTTATAAACTAACAGCCAACTTATTAATTAAGAACATTAAGTGAAATGAGCTACCGCTCGACTGGGTGTTACTAATTTAGTATTGAACTTATACACTTTGTATAGGATTTGTTTTGTTGAGGAAGGGTTTTGTTTGAGATTGGATTGGCTAGAAGTTGAATTGGGTTGTTGGGTACTGGGATCGGTCCAAGGCAGGCGGAGCCGCCAGAACGCTAGGCAATAGCTTAGGGACAATTATTAATCTAAAACGAATCATCAAAAGATGAACGTGTATGTTGTTTCAAATATTGCCGAGTGTCAACAAAGTATGACCGCATCATTGGTCCTCAAAAAATGACGAACAACGAGTAGAAAGAGCGGTCACACTTCAAAAGAATACAAATTTTACCGCTGCGTGACAAATTTAAGAACTGGATACGGTGCATGAACAAAAAAAGGCTGGCGCTATGAAATTAGAGATGGAAAAGGTAATTAACTTTGCTAAGAAGTGTTGCAAACTTTGCTATGAACGAGAACACGACCAAATCGGCTCGAACGGATTTGTATGCCATTGCAGGGTATTATAATTTAAGTCAGAATTTTGCAACGCAGTAAAGGAGTATTTTTTGGCCTCAAAAAGTGTACACATTCTTGATCAGATCAACAGCCGTGTCGATTTAGCCATGTCCGTCTGATCATCTGCCCTTCTGTTAATTTTAAAAGCTAACCGAATGAAACTGCAGATCGCCTTCTTAATATGATCATCTATATTTTATAATTTGGTTGTCCAACTGGTTTGCAAAATTTGTGATGGGTATATTAATAATATAAGCATAAGAAGTCATCAAAAATGAAGACACAAGGCATTTTATTTAAATTCTCATGCGCTTCCGGCCTGTCTATTGGCCACAAGTTTTCACTTTCACCCACAAGCAACAGCTGCAGTGGCTTTGGCGGGATTTTTTTTTAGATTTAGAACACGCCGCACACATTCCGGTTTGCATGGGGATGCGCCATGTTTTTATGGCTGGCCAAAATGCATGGACGGGGGTGTATGCTGGGTGTGTGCTTGTCAGTGGAGGACAGTTGTGATTTTATGTGGGTGTCGGTCGAATTAGGGCTGGCGATGAGTACTTTATGATAGTACGAGTATTTAGTAAAGCGGACTGAATTATAGGGTCGGGCCTGCACCTAGATCTCTTGAATATGTATTAAAAATGTTCCATTAAAAGTAAGGTTCACCGCGAATTAATAAAAATAATAATTCTGTCACATCAAATTGCTTCATTGCGAATAAATTTGGTGGTGGCGACAATCTTAATGAGTTCTTAAGCACATATACTGCACATTGCTCCTGCTTTAATCCATTTTTAAACAAAAAATTGCCTACACTCAGAGAAAATTTGATATTACAAATATACAGACTGCAAAATAAATACAAACAAGAAATATAGAAATAAGCTAGTGCATATTTATTTTTTCCTGTTTCTTTTCTAGTGATGAAACATGACGGTGTACCGTTCCATTTTCCATTTCGGAGCATGCTTGTTCCGCAGACAAATTATGACGAACAGAGCCCCATCATTTCCATACATCCTAATAAATACGAGCGGGTGCCCGTGCCCCCATGCGTACATGGCCAGCTGCGATGTCAAGTTTGTTTATGTGCTTTTTAACCCAGGGCTGCGCCTTAATGGTCGTTAACGTCTTCGGCATTTAGCCCGACAACGTAAATATTACTTTAGTGACTTTTCGCCACATCTCATCAATCTGTGGGACCTACTCCCAGATCTAAGCAATGGTAACTAGCGCTTTCGATGCGTGTGCAGCTGTATCACAATGTCCGCTGGCGACATAGTCTGGGACGCCTTCACTCTTTTCGTTTTGAACTTTTGTGCTAGAAAGCAAAGACTTGAACGACAGATGCCACTGAATGCGCCACCACACTCAACTAAACGTTGCCAAAAAGATCGGCCGCTGGGTACAAAGTCCAATTAGTGACATTCTGACAAGATGTTGCATAGAGCCGCGCGCCGAGACCACCGCATATGTGTAGCACATATATTTATTCGTATGTGTTCGGACCCGAACAACTTAATGAATCGGTGGTCCGTAGAGCGAAGCCGAAATGCTATTCTAATTGTCTACATATTTTTCACGGCTGGCGCCAATTTTCTTCATGTGCAGCTTGCTACCAGATTGTCGGGTCTGCGGATTTTGGCGTTCTAGACAGCCAAGTGCCCGGTGTTGAAGTTGATTCGACACCCGTTTGATATACATATACGCCAGTAAGAAAGCTAGCTTCGACAAGAGAAAGTCAATGTACTCTCAGAACATCAGTGTATTTAGCTAGATCGCTCCTGTGGCAAAATAAAATGGATATCAATAAAAATAGTTAGATTTGAAACTAGCAAATAAATGAAATTTATCGATCAAGAAGTTCACTACCAAGATAGCAAAACCGCGTTCAATTTGAAATTACTTTCCCTACACTTGAGGCCGAGCTAAATTTTAATTCGGATTGACGACCAAACTTTGCAAAAATGTGCTAACTTAATTATAGGTAACTATTTATATTCAGCGCTTTGTACTATTTTTAGTATGCATATTCGAATAAAACCTCACTTATTAACTGTCTAGCACCTTCCGAGGTGTCGGGCTGATCCCTATCTTGCATAGTCAGACAGTGCGAAGTGTGTGGCATACGTACTACGCATTCAATAAGTATAACTCGGGGAGATGGGGAATCAGACCTGCGAGTTAATACTAAAACTTGGTCTTTGGGTATAGCAAAACCTTTGGAAAATGCTTTGATCTAGGTTAACCAAGTGTCGGACTTATCGTAGCAACTGCATGCCTGAATGCATATTTGCGTCAATAATTTATCCATTTAATTTTCGTAGAAATTGACATCAGGCCCGTCGTCAGGGTCATTTTACCTGCTGCTTACTCCACTCCACTGAATAAACTTTCCAAAAGCACCTGAGAAGCCCGGCCGACCGCACGCTGCAGTTATTAATTTAGGCAAGACAGCGCCGATCAACAGGCGATGCCCGCCAGCATATCATCAACGGTGGCAGTTGGTCTGCACCTTTTCATGACAAGGTGTCCTCAAAGAACACGGCCGGTGCACCGTGTGGTTCGACAGACCACTGAAAATAACGAGAGAGTTGCCGTGCAACCATACTGATGTACCGATGAGGATATGTGGATAAAAGGTGGAGATCTCATGTTGGGTTTATGCGTGCGAATCCCTTGTTCATTATCTGCAAATAGAGTGTTACTTTTTTTCATACCCGGTACCAACCTTCCACCAACTTCGAGGAGTTAGACCAGAAGGTAGGCCACACCCCGCCGGCCATACAGTCTAATACTCAGCGTTTTGCGAATTACTAACTCGCGAATATCGTGCTCGGCATGAACCCGGCAAGACAACCTCCCAAGACACTGGGCAACAGATGCCTTTGGCACGCAAATGACGAAATTCAAACCAGTTGCTGGGACGGCGACAAGTAGAAGTGGCGAATGCGCCAACATTGGCAAATGAGTGGCCGATAGCCCGTGACCATCCCGCGATGGAGCTGCAATGCGGCATGGCATGTGGCACTGCAGTGGCAGTGGTGTCGGGCGGGGGGCTGGTAGCGCGGGAGTCCGTTCTCCAATGGAATGTTTCCGGCTACGCTCATGCGTGCCAACGTCAAGGCGCGAGAAGTGCAAGCATCTGGTCCGTCGGTCAGACCAGAAACCTGTGCTCTGCCGCTGGTCACTCACTTATTTGCATTGCGTTTATGACACGGCAATCGCACCGCACGCTGCAGCAGCAGCAGCGCCGAGGCCACGGCAACCAGCTGTGCAGCTGGCGCCAGCCAAAAATTAACAAAATCGTCTTCTGTCTGGCTCTTTGTGTCTTGACTGCAAAAATGAAAATTCCAATATAACAAAGGACAAGTGAACAATGCAGTTTTATGACAAGGATTTGACAATGCCTGCGTCTAAATGGATAACGGCAATGGCAGGAAGTGCATTTAGGGCCGATGACTCGTCTACAGGTACCACAAAACCCTAAGACGTCAAAACACGTCTGCCTGTGCCATTACGCCACACTTCGCTTCGTATGATCCAATCCAACATGTCTAAATACATTACGACTCAGGTCTCTAATTGCAGCTAAACTTTAGTGCTAGGCAGGCGGCACTGCTAGGAAGATATCTCCAATGCGGAACTCAGCGTGAGTGACACAGGCCCCAATCCCCAAACCCAATTCCATACCAGGGGTGGCCCACTGCTATCAACGGACTGCAAGAGCACGCACAGGCGGGTATAAATAGAAAGATTTGAGGTGGATGCCACCGTCATGACCACATGCTAAGGCGTTCTCTATTAAGTAACTCATTCCTGCACCACGTTTTGGAGCTGCCGCCCAGTGGCAGCTCTCGCCCAAAGCGGTCTCGACTTTCGAATTACCAATTTGGTGCTTCTGTGTAATTCACATCTACAGGAGTGTTTGGGGCAAATAGAGGCCACTAACGCAGTGCATGGTGCAGAAGGCTGTTGCTGTTGCCAATGCGCTTGCGGGTGTTTCCCGTACCAAGAGTGTGGGAATTAATGCGATACTGCTCCCCAGACACATTTAATACTCTTCTTGCTTTTGGCCAGTGGTTCTTTTTGCGTGCCAGAACCTTTTCCAAATTGCGATGTGGGGGTTGTCAGAGGTGTGTCTCGCCAGCAGTCCCGATCTTTTTGACATTAATAGGGTACTTTTCAGTATTTAATTGTGTTCCATGGGTATGATTTTTTGCACGCATATATTTGATTGCCAGTGCTGCTGCTCACCTTAGCTTGCGGCTGTCACGATCCGCAAGATGTAGTGGCGGTCTTCAGGCCCCAATGTTTGCTAAAAGCTCTAGATCCAAACTGGCATGGGATAATGTTAACTACTTGATTGGTTCGCTTGGTAATTCTGCTTTCAAACCCCTAAATGGTGTTTACCGCTGGAATCAGACCTTAAAACAGATGTGTTCTTTCCACAAACTTTCCGGATAAATTCCCACGCAATCGGCTTGGCAGGCATGGAAAAGGCAAAGACACATTGTCGCCAGTCTGAGGACAACTGGGTGCAAATTTCACACATTTCACACATTCTGGACTCAAGGATGAGTCCCCTTTTCCTGTCCTTCTGGTCAGCATATGTGCCACTAGCCGGCGACTGCGCAGTTTCCATGAAAAATTGCAAATCGGGCTGACGCCGCCAAAGGTTACAGATGAAGCCAACGACACCAGGGGCGTAGCTAAGGAAAACATTTAGGGGATGTCGTATTCCACTACTACCAGTAAAGTGCTTATCTTAAAAAGAATACATACTAAGATTTCCTAATCACTCTTGGGGAGTAAGCTTCCCTTTGGGAAACGCCCGTGACCAAGAGAACTCACGTGCATGCTGGAGCAGACGATCCAAGTGTCTTATCCACCACCGAAGACTCAGCGATGTTCCCATGTGCTCCATCTGGATCAGAACTTCGTTCCTGTAAATATGTACATACATTTTTTTAAGCCGGCTGCCGCAAACAATCCTTTAACCACCCGCACACCTCGCAGTGTATGTCTTCGGTGGCCCTATAAATCGAGGGAGATCTGTATAGTAGTTTCGGAAATGTGGTAAACATATTGACGGAAACTGATCCTAGTCCGTTGTAGGGCTCAACTCAAACACTTAAGTCGCCTTACTTCCGTGGCAATGCCTGTAGATAAACATTACAATGGGGTGTTACTGACGACTGACACTCAAGATAGTCTCCAGCATGAATCAGACCATAATTTCCAGGTGCTTGCGTCCTATAAATTCTCTAGTGAAAAATTTTATCTTAATCGTCGCTGAGCTAGTATATATGTAAATATTTATGCAACTTTAAATCGGTGACGACCCTGTAAACGGAAGTGGACGCTTGCAAATCCCAAAACCACGTGCCGGCCGGTGGCCGGGTTGGTAGCTCTGGATAATACCGAGCATAACAGGAGCAAACGTGACGTCACATGCAAAAACATGTGCATATTACGGCAACGTTATATCCGCAGGAGAAAAATCGCAGTCAGGTGGCAGCCCAGGTATTCTTGCTATGCACCTGTGGCATCTAAGGAGAGAGCATACAAACATACATATGTAAATACATATGTATAACCAACCCCGGCACCAGCTGAGACCGATTTGTGCTTTATTTTAGGAGTACATCACGTGGCGCTCGTACACAAATACACATCTGCCGATGATTTAAGAGAAACTTAAGGAGCTCAGAATATGTGGGTGGACTTTTCTGGTGCAGGTAAAAAAGTTTCGAAAACAATATTTAAGTGCAGAAACGGGGGTTGAAGTAGTTGTCTAAGAAATCTGCTGCATACTTTCAATTAATTATTCGGGCACAATAGAGCCTAGTGGTCGCAGTGCACTAACCACTTTATACTTATTATTATATTATTCAATTAATTATAAAGAACTTTTCCTTTCTTCGCTCGGTAGACGCACAAGAATTTGAGCCGGATAAGTGTAAGTAAGACATTTTCAAATAAACTGCCGAATGCGTTTATTTGAAACTTACACCCTCTCCCTTTCGCAGTAAGAAGTCAGTCCATTCCCTGCTACCTGCCCTGCTTGGGTGTGCAATTCCAGAAATTTATCAATCGCCCGTGCGTCTAGCTAAACTAGTAACCGAGGCCGGAAATTAGTCCGAGCCGACTGAAAGCAATTAGCGATCGAGACACCTACCCGGCGCGGGGAGCGCCAGGCCGAGATCTGTGCAGGTAGAACACTGTGCACGGCAAGCAGGGAATATGTGCTTTGTGTGTACTACTTAATTGACATATTCACCTGAACACAAGTCAATTATAATCTGTGGTACTCACAGGTCCGGTCCCCTCTGGTAATAAGCATATTGATATCCATAAATCCTTGCAGGAATACATACAAGCCGAAGTGATGATGTTACCTCGCTGCTGCGAGCTGCGAACAGAAGCCAAATCAATAACTGCAACTTTAGCTAATTTTATAAGAAACCTACACAAATAATCCAGGGTAATTCTAGCCGGGCCTAAAGGAAAAAATGGTTTGTTTTTAAAGGGAGAGATCGAATTTCGCCGACACGTACGCGGACCATTTTTGGAAGTCCAGCCTCAGCTCCTTATCCTTGAACTTCCAGCTTGACAAAGTAAAACGACTAAAAAGCCCGATCGCGGCCTGTGCTGCGGTACGGAGGCTGTTCGAGCGACCACTGCCAGTGTGGCATCTGTGGAAAAGGCTGGGGATGTGGATGTGGAGCCTGTCGAGACCACGAAAACAGGTTAGCCGGCAGCCCAATCACATTCTTATAAAGCAGAACAAGTCTCTAAAAAACGAAAGTCATCATTCAAAAAGTATTTCGCGCGACAGCCACAAACTCGTGCCCAGCGTACATCTGCTGAGAATATCGGACTCAGACTCGGCTCAGACGACCAGAAGAAACGAACCCTAACGATATTAGTGGTTCTGCCCCTTGTTTTTAAGCGGCAGGGTTTGTACGTACGAAGGAATGATCATGCGAAATTTAAACTTTTTCCTAGAATTATCCTCTTTATACCCAATACGCGTAAGGTGACAATCAAAGTATGTATATAGTTTTGGATTGAATGAACAATATCACGGTCTTTTTAGGTTTTTGATTCTGTGATTCAAGTACGAAATATGTAGAAATGAGTTGACAAGACAAGGATATTATTAATCTGAATCCAATGTCGAAGACGTCATTGTAATCTTAAGACATGTAACGCTTCTATCATCCGCAGGTGCTGGACGTTGGCTGAGCGTCGGCGTCACTATGACGCATTTTCCACCAACGGCGCAAACGCGTTGCTGCAGCGAGACATGAAACAAATCCTGGCAATGACAGAAACCCCTTTAGTTGGGGTTGGGCACCAGCCATCGTAACAAAGCTTAAGACATCTGCGTAATAAAAAGGACCGCCAGCGCCAAGACTAGTCAATCCTCGTTAGTGCGATAACAGTTCGCATTGCATCTGTGACAGATATTCTCGGGCGCAGTATGTTCACTGACAGAGGTTTATGGAACGTCCAACATGTTCGTTGGCTGCTATCCATAGTCGGTCGTGGCTGCCATTAAGGAAACCCGCCGAACTAAAAGGGAGAAGCACATTCTTGGCGCCGGATGAGTAGTGAAGAATTAAGCGACCCTCAATAATCACATGTTGCATATTTAAGGATTGATTAAAAGGCTTTTTGAATCAATTCATTCCTTACTTTTAAACTGCATACTGAAACAGCATAAACGGAATACTGAAAATTGACTATTGCATTAACTAAAGGAACTGCAAATTAAGAAAGGCAACTAGCCGCGCTAGCTTTCTGGGGCGAATTCTACAAAGGACAATTATAACAAATTCATTCATAAAACCCATCATGAGGTAGAACGTCGAACATGCTCGACGGCGAACGATTCCCAGCGATGGTGACCCAACCGAGTTCGACCGCGTGTTGCTTTTAGCATGAAGCGGACCGGCCACTGCCACTTTCAGCCAGATACAGATACTCGTTCAGAACGTCAGATACTTTTGTCAGATACGGTCGTGCTGCAGTCGGACCTGCTTACAAGTACTCGTAAACATTAAAAATCGACAAGAAAGTTCTGAAGCTGAAAAGATTGTGAAAGTGACAAAGCTTATATACCCACAAAAAGCCATTTTTAATTAAATAAAAAGTGCAAATTTATATAACGTGATATATCAATTCAAATTCTGTTGATTTTAAATCAGTTTTTGGAAACAAAATTAAAAGTACCCGCAGCAAGCGCCATTTAAGCCGGCTTGAGCCCTTTTGGATTACGCGCTGCCCCTCGGAGGTTTTGGCTTTCCTCCACTGTTATTATGGCAAACACCCAGCCAGAAAAGCTCTACATGCAACTAAGCTCAGCGGAATTGGCGGCTATTATAATGAAAGGTAAGTGAAGCGCCCGAAAATATCACAGACATCCCCAATGGCACCTGTTGCCCGCAAACTCCGCAAAATGTGCAGCGCCTGCACTAAAGTAAATGAATTTAACTACGAAAAAACGACATTTCCGTATAAACTTCTTGGGTTACAGTCGCAATTGTCGAACCAACTTCTGAAACTAGCATTTCCTTCCAAAGACACAATTCCGTTTGCATTCGAGTCAAAGGCTGGAACAAACTTTTGAAACTAAAACGTTGAACGTTGCTAACTGAAGAATGACTGTCAACGGACTCAGTAATGACCCAAAGCTGCTGTGCCTAGCATTGTCGCCTTTGGCGACAGATATTCCAAATGGAGCTGTGCGGTGGACCCACACCGAGTCCCTGCGACAGCTCTACACCAGCGGCAGCATAATCATAAAAGTGGCAGTCCTTTGGGGGTGGCAATCTAGATACAGACAGATACGTAAACAACGCCAACTATTTGTCGCCATCGTACTTCAGCTTAGGGTTTGGGGGCAGCGGGGCGCTGTCAGCCAGCCACTTTGCGCGCTTTACTGTATTGGGGACGACGATGTCGCCAGACATATTGGCAATTTGTCTGTTTGCGGAGCTGGAATGCCAGTTGGCTTCGAGAATGTGTATCCTCATTCACCACCGCCTGCTGACTGTGACAGGTCTTCAAGGGAGAAGTTGAAACTCTCTCTCGTGCCACCCAAGGCAAAATCTGGATTAAAGGTTAAATCTAGGATTATTTGGTCCCAAGCTGTCTCTCAAAGCGCTGAAGTTTGCTGTTACGTCTTACTAGTCTAAAGTAGTAGACAGTATATTTTTAATGCTGTTAGAAGTGTTGTTTAAGAGTCCGGCGCTGTAAGTTTCTTTTTATACAATTAAGTTATCTAAGGAACGAGTAATCCCGGCTGCACAGGTGGCTTATTTTCCTCAGTGGACTAGGACACAATTACTTTGAGCAGGCGGAAGGGGCACACACGAGTGGTTGGCTACCGATTATGCCACCAAACTGCATCATCTGGTGTGTTGTTGCGTTTCATTCATAAAAGTGATGCGTCATTTTACTACAATATACACCATATAGTCGAGTCGCCTAACATACATACGTATGTACAAGTACAAGTTGTGATAAGCCGAGGCTTCCCACACACGGAACGCTTCCCAGTGGACCGACCGCCAGCCAAAAGCCGCCTATGATGATAACCTTTCGCTGACTTTTGGCGTGAATATGGGATTTTCTGATGCCTCTGACAGTTAATGTCTGCCTTTTTAAAGTAGGTTTTAGCGGATTTTCACAGGAGGGCATTCATTCTAGGAAGAAAAGGCCAATAACGCGCAAACCGCTGACAATTTTCGCGAAAAACCTTTTAGACTGGACTCCAGAGCTAGAGACGAATTAGATGCATTTAAATAAAATGAGCTTGTCCGCTTGTAAGTTTAAGTAAATTTATACTGGGAGCTGGGGACCAGAGTTAAAGCTTGCTTCTAATTTGATTTTGGATTTATCTTTAATTGGCTTTTCAGCCACAGAAAAGCGTTAGAGGAAAGCCAGATAGATTATATAATTGGAAATTTGATAACACCCTGAAACGTTAGCCAAGTGTGAGTCCTGCACAGGTGTTTTGCTTGGAAGATGCCAGTGACGATGGCGACTCGGAGGCAAACATTTGTCTAAATATAAATTATAGTGCTGAATATAAAAACGGCTCAGCACAACACACAGGGAATAGAACTGGTAACTGTTATTTGAACAGCCTGATTTCGTGGCTGCAATGCCAGTCAGTCAGTTGCTTTGAATTTGGCTCCGTTGTTTATCTGCCTAAAATTAGAAGAGATAGCGGAATATTGTGCTTATAAATAGTTGAGTCAACAGACGAAAAGCACACCTTCCGTAAAATGTGTACTATTCGAGGGTCTGTACCGCCTTACCGGCTCCGTAAGCGGCGTTCAAATTTGCTCATGCCATTTATGTATATGCGTATAGGTGCACAGCCGCGATCGTAGGTAGCGATATTAGAGTAAGCCGATACAAAATGGCTATATACCACTCAATAGGCGCAAACACATACGCGCGAATGGACAGATGTTTCGGTTTATTCCAGATTGCGAGACGGAAAAGCTCACAGCTAAGTAGGTTTACCGCTCGGGCAGCTGCTGTCTTAATTAGTTGGCTAGTTTTTCCTCCCTGGTACTGGCGAAGAGGGAGCTCTTCGACTCCCCACTTGCCCCTGCAATCGGGTTAAACGCTCCCTCATTCGCTTGCGCCTCAATAAGTAAATCGCTAACCGGGTTGTTGGCTTCCGATGCAGCGGCTGCCGCCTGAACTTGAACCGACTTTACGCGACTTACGCGCCAGACGCGAAATAAATTACTTTTAACAAGTAAGCTGCGTTTAAACACTTTTGAAATACCTGTGGAGGTCAGTGGTAAACTGACGCTGCTGGAAACAGGTTTCATTTTCTCGATGCTATGCGAAGCGATGCATAATTTGAATTTACATTTTCGGTTGCACTCGTTTGTACTCGCCGAATTGATCGAATCAAGCTAAGCCCTAAAGGACAGGACCATGAGCAGCAGGCAGGGGGAGGGAGCGGTATCTTCTTTTACGTCTATGATTTTAATTCTTAATGGCTTTTTTTTATAATATAAAGCTAACATGGGGCCTTTGTGCGTATTAAAATTTTAGCAGCTACAGGGATGTCGTCGCACAAAGGCAAACCCTATTCGGTATGTCGAGTCTATTCCGCGAAAACGGGGGTTTTTTTTAACTTGGCCAATACCAATAGCAAATGCGAAAACTTTGCAACCGGTTCCCAGCGCTCAAACGTCATAGATAGAAGACAACTAACTTTTTAACTTTGGTTTATTTTTAGATTCACCCAATTCCAATGACCGTGACGCAGGTTTCTGTTCCGCCAGCTCGGAAAGCGAAGGCGGAGACGACTTGGCCGTCGATCACGCTCGCAGTGGCAGTCCCGACATCACGACCAAAGGAACAGAAAACGCGACGGACCCTAACTCCAACTCCAAGCCCATCGCCCTGATTCGCAACAAGCGCAAGAGCACGGAACCCTCCAAGGTCGTGGGTTCGCTGGCCGGCCCTTCCGTGCCTTCCACTACGAGTATGCATGCGACGGGTCCGCTCAAGAAACGCATTCGCTATACCTCCTCGGCCGACTCAGCGGTGGTGCTGACGCCTCCGGCCGTGGACTCTCCGCCACCCAGCGGCTGCCTGCCATCCTCGCTGAGATTGGATCAAGAAATGATGCCGAATCCTGCCCACATATTCCTCCGTCACCCCGGAGTCACCACTCTGCATCGGCCGTTCGTCTCCTCCCATCCGGAGCAGCTAGAACCGCTGGCTCTGGTAACGAAGAAAGCCCTATTGGGCGCCGACCATGAGGCGAACAATGCCAAACCGCAGACTCCGAAAAAAGCGCTACCGAAAAAGGTGGCAAAGGCGCTGCCAGCATCCTCTTCGCTGCTGGACGCGAGTCTCAGCGATGAGGACGCGTGCAAAACTCCAGTCGGACTAAGGACTAATGTGCCCGTGTCGCGACCGCACCTAAGCCAGCACCAGCATCAGCGTAACTACAAGAACATGACGCGGGAGCGCCGCATAGAGGCGAATGCTCGAGAACGGACCCGTGTCCACACCATTTCCGCCGCCTACGAAACACTACGCCAAGCCGTTCCGTCCTACGCCAGCTCCCAAAAGCTCTCAAAGTTATCCGTTCTGCGAGTGGCCTGCTCCTACATACTGACGCTGAGCCGGATGGCAGGCGAGGACTACAGCGCCGACCAGTCCGAGCCATCGATCGCCGACTGCCTGGAGGCCGTAACAGCAACTATTCAGACGGAGGGCAAGGTGAAGCGCAAGAAAGACGAGTAATCGTATCCGTGTACAGATGGACACCCATCAAAACATACAAAGCGTCTGATTGCCGCTACTGTTCCTGAGAACCGAATGGGCTCGAGCTTGGGCCAATACTGCACCTGCATCCAGCATTCCTACCTACACACTCTGAGTCCTAGGCATAGTAGTGGTCACGGGTGGCCGAATAGCTTTAAAGTTTTCAAAGCTTTGTTAAGTTGTAACATACAAGACCAGGACGCGAGTCGAGGGGAAATGAATAATGCGCGAAATACATTGTAATTGTACCATATACTGATAGATTAGAGTTAGAACTTAATACCGGCGATGTGATTCTAATTTAAAGTCGCTTGTTACTGAAACAATACGAGGTACGGAATATTTAAGGCAGTACAAACATTCAACACCAAATGATATACAAACTGAACACTGAAAGCTGAAAAGACAATAATCCTAGCGGACAATAACGTGAGCATTTGGATATTTTCCAAATCTTCACACGCACCACTTTTACCATATATTTTCGATATAAAATTATATTAGAACTGGATTCAAGTTCGAAGCAGCCATAGTACCCCTTGCCAAAGTGGATGGGTTTTACACTAGTAGATATACATATATTCGTACATTAAGCTTGCAACTAAAAACTCTACTTGAACTTGACAGTACATTTTCGTCGAGAAGCAATAAAGTGTGGCTTTTATGGGCTTCTGTTCTCAACACTGACTGACTCCGATCGACTAGTTATATGTTCAACAGTTTGCCATTATATGAGTGAGAGAAGTGTTATCGATCTATTTGTAATATTGCATTTGTAAATACGAGGGTCCTTAACCATTTTAGCCCTTGTAAATAGTCTCCTACGCCCGAATGTAATCTCATTGTTTTAGGTTAAAAGATCTACTTAGCATACACATAAGCGTTAGTGCCATAAAGGTGGAGAAATATACAAATTTGACTGTCAACAAAGTATGTATCTTGATTTTTGGCCGGGGTTTTAGGTGGATGTGGACGGGGTTGACCCATTAGTCAGCCCCGAGTGCGAGCGTACTGGGGATTGCAAACAGGCACGAAAACCAAATAGAGGTGACGGTGAAAAGGGGTAATTTATGTCTATAAGTTGAACAATCTTATCGCTGGCAACAAGCTATTTGGTGGTATATAAACTCAACAGGTGCGCGCCCAGAGCGGCAGGCGATCGATTCGAGTGCACCCGAACTCATCGGCAGAACCGCTATCATAAACGCGTTTTGGCACACCACAGTCAGTGCCCTTATCGGGCCCAGAAATAAATTTGTCAGCTAATCTAGCAGGCACAAAGTTTAACGATATCACCGCCAGTTAAGCGAGGTGCAGGCGCACCCATGACGTATTCAGGAACGATGCAACACAGTTAGCTATGCAAATGTCAATCGAGGCGCCTGCATCTAGTTGACCCAGTGCAATAGCCAGCACAAATTACATCAGCTTAGTGGCCAGTAGTCAAAGCCGTAGCCGCAGAAAACAGGTTAATTGGAGCAGTTTCTGATCGGCGTATAATAATGACTCGAAGCACGGGCGTTATTCAATTGGAACCAGGTGGTTGGGTTCGCACTTGCTTCTCTGAAACTTATTCAAAGGCACTTGCATCTGCATATTTATGTGGCTGAAAAACGGTTGTTTACCCGACACTAAGATTGTTCTAAAATGGCGTTCAAATCGAATCAAGCTTCAAGTTGAGCACTTGTATTTAAAAAATCGATGGCAGCGGGGCAACGTAAAATATTAAATATTGAATCGAATTTTTGCCAATCATTGGAGATGATTCAGCGATTCGAGTTTTATAAGAGAGTATGCGTGTATTGATGCTACTATATGTCATTATACTAAGCACTGAGGTGCAATATACTCTACGGGCAGCATTATCGTTTGCGAATGACAATGACTTTCATCTCCGAAGCAGCAATATTTTCTCTGATCACGTAAGGTATTAGTTAGTATAGTTTAACACCGCAAACTAATGAACTTCCCAAAATCTTAGACAAAAAAAGATTTTTTATTTCTAGAACTGTTTCCGTTCAGCTCAATGCAATTAAAATTATCGCAAAGAACTTAGCATACCAGAGCTGACGCAATTACCAGAGTCTATTGCAGAAACGCCAGATGCGGAGTATTACCAGATTGAGTTCTCAGATCATTTCGGAAGCACATTTATTTATCAATGAATTCCCAATAGCCTGCATTAATATCAATGCATACCAATGAGCCTTCAACAACAAAACACAACTAAATATTTTACTTAATTGGAAAGCAGAGTCTACGTAATAATTATCATGTTGTTTTCTTTATAAATGCACTTTTGAACATAGTAAAATATCGTGTTTTGCGCAATATGCAAAATAGGTAGTTCATTGAACCAGCCGGCAGTCAGAATGTTTGGTTGCTTGTTTTTTTCTTACAGATACAACTATTAATTGTACTTCACTTGGCTGAGGTTCCACTACTATATACCCCTATCGGTATATAAACTATCGGTACCTTAGTTTAGGGACGACAAATTTCAAAACATTTTTAAGACAAAATAATTGTGCCAATCATCAAAAGATCATCAAAAATAATGAAATAAATGTTGCCAATGCACTTAAAATAAGACAGACCTAATTTATATTCCGCCAACGAAACGATTGGACCTCGCCAGTAAAGATAAAAAAGGCTTACTTGGGAAGCTCGAGCTTTTATATACCCTTCCGCAACCACTATCTGCGTTATGGTAAAAGATCCGTAAATGCCGAAGAGTTGGTTGGGACAAGGTATGAACTCTTTACTCTTTGGCAATCAATTGGTTATTTTCTCCATTACGAAGAACTAACTGAAATACTCATACGCCTTGTTAGAGCACTCAGAACGCTATAAGGATATGACTGCCAGACTGCTGTTACCAGCATTGATATTAAGAAGAGTTATTTTCACATTAAAAACTCTTTTTTTATGCAGGCCGAGTCAGTCCAATGCCCAAAACGAACGAGAATCGTTCGAGCACTCGGGATCGAAAAGAAGCAAGGTCCTACCTGTGGCATTGGGATCCGCTCTGCCGGCATACAAAACCCACCAGGTTTGGAGCCTAACTCAGCCCCGATAGCGGCAAAGAAATCGACATCTGTTGCCACCTGACAATGGCATGAGCTACCCAAGCCAAGTGCGCTTGGCTTAATTTGAGCTCGCGATACGCTGCCGACGCAAAAATTAGCATTTGTGTAAACAAGAGAATAAAATAAACTATGGCAAGTCGGTGCATCACATGTCGTGACGAGATGTTGTTTTAGTTTGCTCCCAACTGAGAAATTGTTGCGCAAATATTGGCTTTAATGCCGTCTAAAAATACCCCTTCTCCGGTCGCTGGTAGTTGCAGCTTTAAGTTATAGGAGCAGACGTCAAATATTGTCGCACCTGTCACAGGTGTAGGCAACGTCTATTTCGGGGCGCAACTGCGCGTGTGCCGCCACCCGCCCTGGAGCAAGTGCGAGGGTGACTCGAACTGCGTATCGTCTTGGCATCACATGCTGGCCGGCAGCGAGGCGTGATCTTTCCATTAAAGATGCGTAAAAATTAGCACGGGTGCCGATGCTGCTGGACTATTTGATAATTAACCAACAATTTACTACTCGTTATAAAGGCAAGGCTAAAAATAGAAGCCGGCTGCCTGGCTTATTGTTTACATGTTAAATTGCCTGCCTTTGGGTTTTTTTATCTGGGAATTAGGCTATTAAGCCCGTCTGAAGTGACAACGCTACGACTGTTTCATTAGAGATACTATTTATATTTGTATTAGAAATTTTGATGTATCTTTAGGAATAGATAGACTAAATATATGTATGTTTTGGCCTGATCATTAATTCTGATACTTGGGGAAACCATATAGAGTATTGCAGAAGGTAGATAGATATTTTACTATACTACGATACAAATTTAGGTGCAGTCCAAAAACATAGTAACTGGTAGCCAATACATAACCAAATATAATCAAGACTCCGGTCCAATTTAATTGCACACATGCCAGATCCGCTGAAACTATATCTAACCCAAGAAGATGGGTTTAGTTTAAGAGGTCGACTTCTGAGAACATACGTACAGCTGGCGTCACTCAGATAGCAATGCAAAATACTTATTTGCAGTGCGGTGGGGAGTGGGCAGTGGGGATGGGGAGACAGCGAGTGTGCGAGCCCTGTGTGTGTCTGAGTGCGCACACGATTGGTTGGCGCCTAGATTGCAAGGCAGAAGTGACAATTTTAAAATAAAACCAGACTGACGGAGGCGCGGGGCTGGGGCTTGTGGCGGTGCCATTGCATCGTTGACCAAGCGAAATCACAAAGAAAATAAAGGAAAAGAGGCAAAGCCATTAGGCGGCACGGCGCGACGGCTACGGCCACTCTTCATCGTATGCCAAATGTTTGTCTAGCAATTTTCGTGTAAAATATTTAAAATAAACTCTCTTGCCAGCTTCTCCTCCTGCACATAGACATCAGCCCGCCTAGAACTTCAATCTTGATATTGGATCTGATAATACTTTGAAAACATATTATATTATCACTATCTGGGCCAAAAATATGGCCTAATAAAATCCGGCTCGCTGCATAGACACACGCTGGCTAACTGAGAACTGCAGTGGCCAATTAACACGTAATTTGCTATAATTTAAGTGCGGCCGACAGTCTTTTGCGGTTTGTTGTTGTTTTGAGTACGTAATTGACGTGGCAGACAGGAATTTAAATTGACACGCAGTGCGCCGACGCACAGACCGTCTCACCTCTGGGCTGCTCGTTGCCGGCGTCAATCTTTTGCCGTGCGTATATGTCACGACTTGGCGCCAATGATCCATACGCCATTGGCATTCATTTGAATTGCAGTCTAATAATCATTACATAAACGGTGGCCAATGCAGAAGCAAGCTTTAAGAATCCCCTGCGGAGTGACCAGCATATATGTATGTATATAGTACAAAGATTAAGGCCTCTGGCCCGCAACAGGTAATAAATTTAAATTTGTTTCACGTAAACGGGTACGAAACGCAACTCCTTTTGGCTAGGAAGAACATGAATTAAAATCCTTCAACGTAAATATCTACCAAACAAGGTCCAAATGAAAGTTGGAATACTCCTTTCAAGGGCAGATAAATATGCGTGGGGGCGTTCTTTAGTCGCCAATTTAGTAAGACAGAAGACGATTCCTTCAAAACGCAGATTAACTTTTGGTCCGCTTTTATGAAGACCGTTTTTGCCTTGAATTTTGGTCTCGCTTGCGTGAGAGAATTTAAAAGAAATCATCGCTCATGACTACACTGAAGCATCTGCAAATTTGGTTTAATTTATTTTTAACACGCGATTTTCATGGACGAGTGTCCAAGTGTCCTCCTTCAATTTGAATTGTGGTAGAACCAAACTAAAGGAACAAATCGTTCTCCAACGGTACAAACTTAACAATTTTATTTTAAATCAAGTCGGAGGAATAAACTAACAATTACAGATAATAACAACTCGGTAACTCGACTGGCTTGGTGCCGCAGCTGTTGGGAAAGTCTCGGCAAATAAATACGCCATAGAGCAAACTGACGCAATATGTCCGGTAAATTGCAAGTTTATTGATTTCCATTGCAGAAGCTATTCGGACTGCAAAGAATGAAATACGGCGCCCTAAAAGTATCCGTTATCCAACTCACGATGTCCTGCCCCACAACAGAGCTTAGCAATGACGCCCGACAACCGAGCAACCGATGCCAATCTGTCCTGCGATTGTTCCACTCAAGGACTCATTTCAACGGCAGGACGGAGCAGGGAGCACAAGTGCTAATAATGCAAGTGCAACATCTGGCAGCCTCACTCACTGGCTTCTAAGCAAGGTGGAGAGGCTTAAATGCACACTCAACGCTGACTGAGTTACCCCTTCCCCTAGTGGCTTACTTCAACTCGAGTGCAGGGTGTCCAGGTAGTATTGTTATAAGATGGAACTCCCCCTCAGTAATTTATGCACACAATAGAACTCAGTATAACTGACATCGCCGTTTAGGCAATACGACGCCTTTCCCAGCCACCAAATTTACGCATTTCTGCTGCAGCCATCTGTGTCCGGTGACACTGTCATCGTCAAACCCAATCCCATCGTGGACATGCGCAATGCAATGGCGCCAGCATGTCCTCACGTCTACGCAATATGCCCTGCTGGACCACGACCAGCTCACATCATCCCACTCGTCTGACGGCTCTGTTCTTGCCAAATGTGCCACATTGAAACAGCATTTGTATATCCTTCTGTACATACATGATACATGCATTACCCCTGCAAAATTCGGGGACAAACGAAAGCATTTTAAAGTTGACAGATTGGGATCTTGAAATGCGCATTACTTATAAGCAGTATCGTTGGTTTTGTCAAGCAAACCTAGTCCTGGGTATTAATACTACATTGTTTTAAATTCAGGAGTCGGGGGAAAGCTCTGTGGCCGCAATTAAATGACGGAAATTTTTGTCTTCCGTCGGGGCCACGAAAAACTTAAGGACGTGCTTTATAAAATAAAGCAAGTAGCAAAGAAACAGACACCGACGCCGCCGGCTGCTTGTGCCGGGAGTCGGCGACAGCAACACCGAAAAAGGATGCGGACGAACGATGTGTTCAACTACCATATAAAAATATGCAATCAAACGAGTGTAAGATTGATCTCGGGCGATATTCTGAGAAATCGAGAGCCGGTGCTCCAGTCTGATCGCTGAAGGAGCATACTCACACTCACAGGCACACCGGTAGTATAAGCACAACATTTTTAAACAGGAACGGGCGGAGCGGTCAAATGTCTGTTTAGTTAACCAAAAAAGAGAAACAAAAACCGGCACGGCATCTTTCCATTTTTGTGGATTTATCGCTGACAGCAATGGGCAAGGACAGTCTTAGTGGGACTAAAATGTTAAAATATTTCCAAAAGCCTTGATAACTTTGCATAATTTGCCCAGAAACATTTACAGCTTCGATTTTGGAACCCTAGCTTACTGAATTTTGGTTATAACCTTACACATACATATGTAACTCCCTTTAACTCGCTTTATACTGTGAATTTTATCCCAAAGGTAAATCTTTGTAACTCAGTATCTTTGCCAAATCCGATTTCCGCGTAAATGGTCGTTGTCAGTTCATCAGTACGTAATTGATTCTGACAGTGCGTACTCGCATTGACACCGCACCAGACTGAGCGCGGCTAGTGTGAATCCACGGGATTAACACATACACAGAATGCGCTGTGAGCGGGGCAGAAGTGATTGATTTCGCGGACTTTTTCGAACGCCAATCGGCAAGTTCCATACAAATAAATATGTGCAAGTAAGTCCCTAGCACCAATTTTTCGATAAATTCGCTTTTTCGTTTTTGGACGACCGTAATTCGGACGCAAGGCAACAACAGCGCGTTCATCCGAACGCGAAACAGGTTGCATTCCGTTGACCATTTCAAACAATTGGCAGTGGCAGCTGCTGAGCCATACCCAGCGAAGCGGAGGCCCAGGAGGAACAGGAGCATCAGGGGCACCAGTGGTACCAGCGGAGGACGAAACCTCAATTGAGGTTTATTTTAGAATGTACCCAGTGCCACCGCACCGTGGAGGAATTGATTGCACAGTGTTCTGTGTGTGACAAGGGCACACAGTTGGAATATTGATAAGCCTTGCTCACTTTTGCGCCTGGCCGGCTAATCGGCGCAGGGCGGCAAGGACAACATGCTGTAAATTGGTGCGAATGCATTTGTTACCATTTACTCAGCCGAAGCCCGAACGCAAGCCCAAGCAGATGCCGGGGGGGACTGCCGCCAGCCCAATTTTGTCCAATATAATTGGACTTTTTTGGTCAAAAAATGTCCAAGCTGCAGAATGTCCGAGCGTTCGATTTGATTTAATTTTTGTTAAGCCCTAAAGGCCAAGGAATATTCTAGAAAAGAAGTTATTTAACTTCAGAATAAACATGTGTACATGCCCCAATTAGTCAATAAACTTTACATGAAACATGCCTATTAAAAAATATTCTTGTCTTGTGGCAACCAATAAAATTAATAACATAATAACTGCTGATAAATGGATTGAGTAAGTTATTTGCGAAATGCGATCAAACGAAAGAGAGATGCCAAAGCAAACGAATGGCATTAATGCAATAACGCGATCGATCTGCGCTTGTAAAATATGAAATCAGCTCTGCTCATTTCTGTTTGGATTCATTTCAGTGGCTTCTTTTAGCCAGAAAGAGGCACGTCCGTTTACAATACTATAAAATAAAATCGTACAAAAATCATTGACTCATTGATTTATGTAGTAGGTTTCAGTTAAATTTAAGATGCTGCTGATAAAATTTATATACATTTATAAAAACAAAAACTGTTCTGTTGCATATGGGCATCTGTTGAAAAATGTACGAATGAAAAATATGTGTTTGTGTATGTATGTTACACAGACCATAAAGCATCCGAAATGAAAACCTAATTTGGAGACAGTCGCATCAGTAATCCACTTCATTAGCAAAATGGTCCAAGGCATGCGTGACACGTACAAACTTGAACCATAAATAATACTTTTTTCTTGCCAGCCGCTCGCCACATCCTTTGGCAAGCCTTGGGAAATATTTGCAGGCTGGACGTTTTCGGCCTGGCTTATTTAGCTGCTGCTGCTGCTTTTTGCTGGCCATGACAAAACAATGTCAACTGTCTTGAGAAACACATGTAGACATAAACGTCAATTCAGGACAGCCTGCATACCCAGTGACGACTCTGGTCGGCCCTGCCATGCTGGGTCCTTAATCGATTATCATTTTTAATAATCAATTTCCGAGGCCCTTCGATATCAAGCAGCGGCTTCTGCTTGCCATCCGCGCTACTTATGGGCAGACGCTCTGGCTCTGGCTCCGGCTCCGGCTCAGTTGACGATGACAGCATGTTGACATTTATGAGTTGGAGCGCGGCGAAGTGGTCTAGGACCAGCTTCGGGGCGCACTGCTATTTTAATTGCAGAATCGCAACATACTCCATGAGCATGCGTGTGCATTTGGCAGAGATGAAATCATAAATCTGGGCACACAGTGAGTGGCAGGCAGGCGGTTGGGTATCATTTCAGTCCTGCGCCTGTCCGTCTGTTTCCCTATCCTCGTCCAGCCGGGCCAAATAGATGCTACGAAGTCAACGTGGCCCTTATAAATTTGTAGAACATGTCTTTCGACAGGTTGCATTTCAAACAGTAGCATATTAATTGATCTTTAGGGATACACAGATATTTTACTTCTCAGGACGCCGCCAGCGATCAAAAGCACGCTCCATAGCAGAACGACCTAAAGAAGGTTTCGGGTGCACATATATCGAAGGTTGAGTAAGACTTGTACAGCATATAGTTACCTTTCAACTTTGGTCTCATCTGGCTGCCTTCTATGACCACTTCCCAGAGCTTCACGTCGCCCCGGATGTTTACCATGTCGACACAGGCCGGGTTCATTTGCTGCTTGAATTCCAACATCAACTTTGTGTTGACGAATAGTTCGTAGTAACCTTTGCGGCACACAATCACGATGACAAAGGCACCGCCTGGTCTGAGGGTTGTGTTCAAGCGCGACTCCTGGCAGTTCACCCAATCACCATTTTGGTAGGCGCCCCGTTTTATCACAGCCTTGCCGACCTTGTCACGCTTGCTCCGCAGGAAAATGGGACTGAAATAAAACGATACTGTGGGCTGGGGCCAAATCTCCTGTCCTTTCTGAAGAGCGACACTGAAGCTTTGGGGCATCAAGCAGACGCGACCCTCGATTCGCAGGGCGTTTCCTTCATCCAGCGGAAATCCCTTCGGAACCTTCCCGTAGAAGGGAAGGTTGATGCTTTTACGGAACTCTTTGTGCGACGTCATGGCCGACAGAAAAAACCAATCGTTTTCCTCGTCATCATCATCTCCTAGATACGTGGCTGTCTCAGTATCGTTAATTCCCCTCAACGTTTTCGGCATCGAGTGTGTCAGGCGAATAGGATACTCGGAGACGCAGTGGCTATTGATGACAAGATCCGCGACGTCCCCAACTACCGTTATAGCTTCCAGCCACCTGTAGGGTATACGGTGCATATATGTCGCGAAGTGGTAGCCGTTGACTGCGATAAGGAAAACACTCTCTGTCAGCAGGATCTGCATCCAAAAGGACTTGCCTCGGCTCAGCTGGAAGCCTAGGTTCGATGAATTTTCCTCGGGACCCCACTTCCCCTTGAGCCGTGAGTTGCGTGTAATATAGTTTTGAGGCAGTCGTGCTCCCACTTGCAGCAGCACATCGTATAACTGATCTGGCTGCTTGGAAAGAAAATTTATGGAAAAGTGCTCACATGCCACAGAAATCATTCCGTGAAAGACGAAATTTTGCCCTGGCCTTGGATACTGAACCAATTTGTACTGTTTGCGACAATGGGACTGCGAGCGTTCTTCGTAGAACATGGAGATAGCGTCCAGGTCCTTCCTTAGGGCGATAACCTTGGCTCCAGGAAACATTCTCGTGGTCGTGAGGAATAAACAAATCCGAAGCAAACTATAATTACATAAATTCAGTTAAAATATACGACAAAATGCCCCTAATTTTGACATAATATTCCCGAACGTAGGCAACTTGGAATAGGCTCAGACCCTATAAGCGCCCTTGAAACTCTACAAAGGACACCGAACTTGATTCGGAAGGGCCATGTATTATTCATTTATGTCTTTGTTTTGCTAGAACCCAAGATGGATCGTAAGCTCCGAAAGCTAAATTTGCCAACAACCTGTTGTAGGAACGCCAACACTTTTAGAGCGATTCCACAAGTTTTCTCTTCTGTGTGTATTCCAAGCTTTTATTTTGGCATGCCAAGAAACACAATAGAAATCGTGTAAACTAGGAAAGGAAAATACCCATTTAACTTTTAATGGTAACAAAAGTATATTACACTATTATTTATTAAACAATATACTGTAAAAGTTTTAAATGAATAGAAACCTTATCGTATTATTGTCGCCTAATCAATGAGAAAACAAGCATAAAATAAAACCCAATGCTGGTCTGGACGCACCTAGTACTCAGTATCACACAAGGGATTGTGATAAATGCGCACATTCCTTCCCCTAATTAGTGGATTCTGCTCCAGCGTCACATTCCACAGCTTGACGTCGCCTTGGATGTACACAGTGTCGACTAGCTCAGGGCTAACCTTATACTTGAATTCCGTGATGAACTGCCGATTAACGTACACCTCGAACGAGTCCTTGGTGCACACTATGACCAGGATAAATGTTCGACCGGGACGGAAGTTCGTGTCCAACTCCGAACGCTCCTCCTCGGCCCAGGCACCGTTAACCCAGGCATTGCGACACACCACTGCATTTCCTAAGGCACCGCTGCTGGCCTTCGAGAAGCGGGGATTTAAGTGGAATGCTATCACTGGATGTGGCCAAATGTGCAGCCCCTGCTGCAGGTTAATGTAGAACGAATGTGGCAGCAGTCGCACCCGTCCCTCGATCTTTAGGCATCGCCCCTCGACCAGCGAGTTCGGCGGCAAAGCGCCATAGTAGGGCAAGGTAAGCCCAAGGTCGTTTGTGCTGTGGTCACTCTTTGGTGAGCTCTCCAACTGTTTGGTCGGCGCTCCAATAAGGCACCACTCCTGTGGTATGGTGACTGCCTCCTCGGCGTTGGCGTCGATCTCATCGATCCCATCATCTACGTGCAGCTCTATGTTTCTTGCCTCCGACTCAGGCAAGCGTGAGGGATAGCTAATGACCAACGCCCGCTGCATTTCCACGTCCTCCACGTCACCCTTGATCTCAAGAATTCGGATGTCCTTGTAGGGCACTCGATGTTTGTACTCGGCGAAATGATGACCGTTCACCGATATCATGTAGCAAGGGTTTGTGACGAGCACTTGAATGGAGAACTTCTCCCCGCGGGACAGGACGAAGGGGAGTGCCGAGGATACTTCCTCGCTGCCCCATATCTCCTCCACTTTGGTGTTGCGAACGATATAATTCTGGGGCAATCTTGGGTTGATATGCAAAGCTATATCCCTTGACTCGTTGTTGCGCACAAGATTAATGGAGAATCTGCGGATATGTATAAAATGATTGGTTAATTGGGAAAATTTGGCGAATTCCAATGACCTTACCGTTCACAGTTCACTGGCAGCCTTCCAGAAATGGTGAAGCTGAGCCCCTCACTCAACTGGCCGATCTGGTCGTTGTAGTACTTTGGCTGTGGATCCGTATATTCGTAATAGGAGGCCTACAAGGAGCACCACAACATGTAAGATAATGAATACAAACATAAGACAGTAGTTCTGTTGGTAAGTTACTGAATGATGGTTGCCTCCTCGCCAGTTCATGGGGGACTGCATTATACGAGTTCCTAAAGGTATACATTATATCGAATAGTGTTGCTACGCCTACTTGGGCACCGAAAGCTAATCCCATTTATGACGACATTCCAAGTCGCATGCCAATTCCATAGATTTTATGGACGCACGTACTTAGGCACTGTTTTTGATTGCCTAGACCGCTTCGACACTGGCTATTTTAGGCTCGGAACAATTAATTGTTGTAGCCGTTTTGTCTCTCATTTTCGGCATTGTTTACTTGCTTAAACAGCAATTCAAACTCTTCACGAGCAAGGGTTGTTATTTTCGGACTTCAAATTTTCCTGAGTCGCCACGAATCAATATTCCCCAACTTTATCCCTTGGTGCTTACCTCATTCAAGCCACCTTGCTTTTTTTTGCGGCAACAGCACAGCCATTTTCCGCACAGGACACTTAGACACATCTTATATCCTGATCAGCTGATCAACAGTGAAAGATCGGCCGTATTTATGTACAGTGCGTTAAGCTCTGCTTTTCTCCTAGTTGACGCAATGATTCATCGTCCTTGCACCGGAACATAAAAACTAAAAACACTAGGGTTTTGTTTTGATATACTTAAGTACTGCTTTTAGTTACTAGAAGCTATGAGCGCCAACTTGGTGTGGAAGAACCACGAAAATAAGTGGACAGACAATTGTAGTTTCACCGCTGAGGAAGGGTCTTTTTGGCCGTTGTTATTTTTGTTCGATTGTCTCGAGCTTCGCGAATGACTCGCTCGAAGAGAATCGAAGGAGACAACACGGCTGCTTTCGCGACAGCGCCAAAAAGCTTTGTGTTCGTACATAAATCGAAAATGGGTATTTATCGACCTGCGATTCTCTGTCCGTACATTGTTCATACATACATATGTACATATGGACAAATAAGTAAGCCGCTGATTCAGCTTCTTTGTGGAAGCTATCAATCCAGCACAATTTCTGTAAACAGTAGATAACTGCCGTCTTGTGTGTAAATTGGAGAATTATTTTTTCTGAGCAAAACAAGTCGAAGCTTTGGGGGTCGCGACTGTGCCAGACAGCTGCGAAAGAGCTTTCGAGTGCGGAGCAGAGCACACCCCAACAATGCGAATGGAGGAATTACTGCAGAGCACGCTAAATGTCAAAGTAAAGACGTAGTAGAAGGGAGAGAGAGAGACGTTTGGACGAAAATAAGAATGTAGTAGTGTGCAAACTGGCTCTCTCTAAATATAAAATTCACTAATTGCAAAAACACACCAGATATCGGACGATAGCGCCCCAGTTGTCCGATTACGTACTTTACACTCCCGGCCGTCCACCACCACGATGTCGCTGAAGTAGTCCATCACCGGTTCCAACTGCTGGCCTTCCGCCTGCTGAAACATCAGGTGCATATTTTGGACATGTTCCCGGTCCATGTTTTGACTGCACTCTGCTCCCGCCTCAATGGCCGCAAAATCAATGACGTCCGGTCGATGCCGATGCATGTCGGGGTTGCCCAGGCTGTCGGGGTTTTCCAGGAACTGACGCAACCAGAGCTCTCGACAATGAAATCGAAATAGTTGCAGGCGGCGCTTGGTGCGGTAGTAGCTCAGACTTCGTTCGATATTAAAGGCGTTCTGCCATAGCGCATCCGACAGATCAACAAGCTCGCGAACGGAGTGGCAGACCAGTAGTATTATTGCCGTCATACTACCACAAAAGACAAAGGGTTTGCGTTTTACACCGATGCAGAGATGCGAATTTGTTCTGGCGGGCTCACGCTCTGCTCTCACTTTCTCTCTTTGCTCTCGCACTGACTCACGTTCTCTCTCCACTGATAACTCTCTCTCTCTCTCTGGCTAAACGAGATGTAGTTGGGGTCTTAGTACGCTAATTTCTGACAGTTGCGTGAGACTGGGACCTTGGAGTGTTTTTTTTATGCGCGCACTATTCCGATTTGTTTTTATACCGGTCTGACGGTCACCTACAGTCTGGTTGTCACCTATACCCCAAACTTTGTATCGACACCAAAATAGCTTTTTCCCCCTGTGATAACGCACACCAAACACAAATATGCGGGGGTGCCTGTCCCTATATACATAGGTATGTATTCTTCTATGTGTATAGGGGACTTCACACGCAGACAACCGCCGAACTGTCCAAACTTCCGATAAGAGTTCAGGTGCAGGGCTTTCTTATCCACCATGGCTGAACGGCGATGAACCAGGTGATGCACCATGGAAGATTCCACCATTAACTTACATCGTCGTTTCCGAAGCGCAGATAGTTAACCGGATCGCTCCGCTTCCGTTTCTTGCAACAGCAGCAACTCATCCCGCTCAGATAGATCAGTTAGCTCTCACTCACAAACACAAACTGAAGCAAAAAACCAGGGCGTTATCATTGGATGGCTGGTCACGAATGACCTTGCATATTAACACAAATAACTATGTTAATATTATAATTTGGTTTCTATTCTTTGGTGGCAGATAATAAATTCGTTGGTTCCCAGAAACACAGGCTAAAAATATTTAGCATTGCTTAGACTCGGTATAAACAACCGCCGTCTGTCGCGAAACTTTTTGAACTGATTTTCGCTTTGCACACTTTCGTCAAGTGGACTGAGTCAGCCACCAACGCCTCGGCATAGTACATTCTTAGATGTACAAAAGCATGAAAATGTTAATTGTATGACAGAATACTTCTAATTGGATATTGTTCACAGATAAAAGTAAGCTTTTTACTTCCCCAATGTATTCCCAAATGATAACTTTCGAGCGTACAAATAAATAGTATTACAAATTTATTTGTTTTGGTTAGAAAAATATGGGATAATTGCTATAACTCTACTATGCACCGTCTCTAATCTTTATAGCAGGGTAAGTCAGCTTTTAAACAAGAGAATCACTTCTCTTTGCAGTTCATATGCCACATTTGCTCAAAACAGAGACCATAAAACTAACATTTATCGAACAACATGCACCTGTATAAGCTTTCTTACAAGAAGGTAGCAAAATTAAAACTAAATAATAGACTTCTGGCTAAACGTAATTTTTCACTTGAAAGTATAATTGAAATAACGTGAACTTTCAAATATCTTAAGGGCTTAACTTTTCCATTATAAATGTATATATTCCAAGTTTTATCCTTACAAACTATAAAAGAAATAAATTCAAAGATATATAATTAAATAGATGTATAATTATATAGAAAAATAATTAATTGATGCATAAAAGGACGATTTCAAATAGTTGTACTATTGTCCTCGAATCAATAAGGTTCATAGACTTTATAAACTAAAAGAGGTTCAATATTTGCGCGTACATTGTACGCAGTTGAACATTTCTAAAAGACTTAAGCTATGTATTTTTCATTTTTCAAAAATAATTTCTCATATTTCATATGTGAAATAAAATGTTAATATTTTGTGGCCAGAAAGTAATCAGCGCTGTCGAGTGGAGCGCGTACCCATTGCATGTTGTGATTTGGGGGACGGTCCCTTGTAATACTTTGACAAGCTCTTGCTCGTGCGGGTCGGGCGATTGCTACTGTTGCTGCTGCTGCTTCTTTCCATAGCCTTTTCAGCGTCCGTCTTCAACGGCAACTCGTCATCCTCGTCCCAACGCTCCAATTTCCTTTCTTCATCGCCAGAGTCCCCTGTTGCTTCGGTCTTCGATTTACGGCTCCGGCGATTGCGCGACGAGGAAGAACTCACATCGGTGCGTTCAGATTTCTCGCTGTAAATTGGGAAAATGTACTAGGTAGTTTTTATTTAAAAACTGATTGAACTCACTCCTTAACAGTCAACTTGGTGTCATCTCCGGATGGTATCGTTTTGCGCTTCAGCAGTGCCAGCTCTCGTTCCGCAATCACTTTCTTGCGCTCATCCGCCGATTCGGCCGCACTGAGCTTAGTCGTTGAATCTGCCAATTGCTTCACGGGCTCCTCCTGCTTCACCCGCTTCAGTTGCTGTTGTTGCTCCTGCGCTTGCTTCAGCGAGCGCTTTAAGGCGCTCCTAAGAGTATCGCGCGAGCTCTCCGGCGCGACATCCTTACCAAGCTGGGGAAGGCCAATCGCCTCCAACAGCTTTTGGCCGAGCGCAGCCTTGACCTCCGACTTGCGAATGGGTGCCGTGTCTGCTTTGCCGTCTTCCGTATCTCCACTGGCTCCATTCGAGGGAGAGGCCTCAATGGCTTCTGGAAGGTCTTGCTGAGTTCCCGGTATATGATTGTGGAGAAGGCTTGAAGCCTCTGGCACTGTGCTTGTGGGTGCCTGGGACGGCTCAGCCGTGGCTTCTTCAATTGATTGCATCACTTCTCGAACTGTTTTTTCCGATTGCTTTGATTCAGTTTCCTTTGGGACACTGGAAGAATCTGATTTTAGAGTCTTTGCAGGGAATGAGTCCCTATTGCTACGCCCTGCAGTTTCAGGCGGCTTTGAGGCCTGAATGACGGCCCTACGTCTTTTAACAACTGGTCGAGTAATTGCAGGTGGCTCTGTTTGGGCGAGTTGCTTAGTCAAATGGTCATCTACGACGTCCTCGGTGGTATCCGAAACGTGCGGTCCCGGCTCTAGTGGCTGTGGCTCGACTAGCACAATATCTTCTAAATTAACGGCACTGCTTGATGGACTACGTCGACGGCGGGAGCTACGTTGTTCCTTCGACTCCTGCTGCTGCTTAAGCAGAGATATAAGGGCCTCATTAAGCGCATCGGCTGAATTTGATCCAAATTGTGATATAAGCATAGCGTTGATGTTTACTAACTCGCTCACATGCGCCGCATTCGAAGTTGAAGCTGGTCGCTGTCCAGTTGGCCGTTCTCGATTCCGCACTTTTCGTTGGGAACGTTTCACAGGAGATACGCTAACAGACTTCGTGTGTCGCAGAGGTTGGGGCTCCAGCTCCGTGGGACTGGAGGGTACTAGTTGAACCGACGTCTCTGGTGGTAGTTTATAAGGCATTGCACTGGACAGGTCTGTAAGGTCCACTAGATCCTTTGTGGCTGGCAAGGAAGTATTCGGTC
This sequence comes from Drosophila tsacasi, assembly GCA_018904565.1. NCBI lineage: Eukaryota > Metazoa > Arthropoda > Insecta > Diptera > Drosophilidae > Drosophila > Drosophila tsacasi. The sequence goes on along the minus strand of JAEIHY010017066.1, from coordinate 4,542 downwards.
CAGGAGTGGTGATACCCGTTGAAACAGGCTGCTTCTCTTTCTGTTGAACAACCGCCAGCATGGGACCCAGATAGGGACCCAAAAGCTGTGTGAGGTCCGTGTCCTGGAGGAGGTTGTTATCCGACATAATAACAGCAAACTTTGAGCATTTCAATCGAGCCATTTGCTCTTCACAGTTCCCGGCAGATACTGGCCACTTTAACGCTTTAAGAATGAGCATTAACAAGTCCGGATCCCTTATAACGCTACCCAAGGAAATGGCATCTGTGAGGCTTTTTACATTGGGCATTGATTTCGTCGGCCCGGAAGCGTGTAGGCTGGGCGATGATTCAGTCAGGTCGAGCGTTACAGGCAGTGACTTGGCTTGGTTAGCCGGCAGGCCTTTCTTCAACTTCGGCGTAACCGACTGAACCAGGGGATCTTCATCCTCTCGCTTCTTCTTTGGCGCCGCAAAGATCATGTGCTCCGGCAACGCTTCCTCGACCGATGGCTCACACCCGTACAGGGCTTCTTGAGGAACTACTGTCGCAGTAACAGAGGGCCCAATATCATCGACTGGGTTCCGGATTTGTGCCGATTTAAGCAGCGACACCTGCCCGCTGTTTATTGCTTTAATGTTATTCAAAGCATTTTTGAGATTTCTGCGTTTTTGTTGTAACACGTTGTTTGGTAGGTTTGCTACTCCGGTCCCTGGCGCATTAATAGTTGGAGCAACGGATGTCGCCGTCATAGTTCTGGTGTTTCCAGAGTTATCGTTTTTGCCGGCGACCGGCACATTGCCGGTGATGCGTCCGTGTGTTTGAATGAAATTTATCACCCCGGCCGGCGATAATTTCTTCTCCGGGTTCTTCTTGGGAACACTGATTGCCGATACCTCGGAAGTTAGAGGCACTAAAGAGGGCAGATGCTGCATAGACCGCTGGGCAATCGACATCGGCGCCGATCCGTAGCGAGAATCCACAAACACACTACTGCGACGCGTCGGCAGCAAATTGCTCTTTCCAGTTGAAATACCAGGAAGCACGCCACTTTCTCTAGGCTCTCTGACATTACTGGCGACAACGCCATCATCCATAAGTCTACTCCCAGTCTGCGGCTTAGACACTGTGATGGTGGTCTCGGGTACACGGGTCAGAAGAATAGGTCGAAATTCATCGGTCTGCGTAAGGTTTTCCTCGTTTCTCACAATAGTCTTGTTGGATCTCGTAGCAACGTTGCCGCCGTCTTCTTGAGGTCGGTTCCCAGCCTGGGGCTTGGACATTGTGATGGTGGTCTCCGGCACCTGGGTTAGCATAATAGGACGGAATTCGTCGGTCTGCGCAAGACTACGATCTCCTCTTCCAGTCATCTCTGCCACTGGAGGCACGCTAAGTTGTGCTGCGGCTGCTACTCGCGCATTTTTGGGCTGCAAGTTGGAAAGAGAAATTTGTTTAAGGGGTTCCCCGCGAAGGACAGCATGCCAGTTTACCAAAGTGCTGAGTATAAAGTCCTGGAACACAAGCTGAGTGTGCTTAGCAATGTTTGAGAGAGAGGCCGTGGCCTCCACCTGTCGGTAGCACGACTTGCATAGCACCTTGGGCAGTGGATCGTCTTCAGCTACCTAAAAGGGCAGTGAACGTGTATGAGAATTTTAATCAGTGTTTTTAAATTATTTGCAGCATTTCCTTTCTGATCTTCAGTTTCAAATTGAGCGCATTCGGCCTGCTGGTCTCCAGGGTTGGCGCACAAAAGTTGCGGTATTTTTTCGAGGCACATACTAAATAACCCGATGCCCGTAGTACGATCTCCGCCGATTTACTTACATTCAGGTAAAGGTGGCGCGATATCTTATCCTTGAGGCCTTGGGTCTTGAAGATAAATACACTCTCCACCACGGAGTTGGTCTTGCTCTTCGTGTTGGCCGCGCAAATGCGGCACAAGTGTTCAAACTGTGCATCCATGTCGGCGTCGGACTGCCGTTACACCTGCCTTCCGTATAGTGTAGTAGCCCTTTCACCTCCAGCGTCAGAGCACCCCACGCAACATGCTGGTGGCGAAGATGAAATGTTTTTAATAAAATCTCCCACGGGGCGAAATATAAACGAGTGCGTTGTCCCGAGCCGCTCACTTCGCGTTCACACCGAATTCACACACACTGCCATACAGTAATGCGGCTTGCCTTGCACACAACATTTCGTACTATTTAACACTTGCAATTCGAGAAAGTCGCGCGCCTCGTTGAGGCTGAGCGAAACTAGCTGAGAGCGCGCAAAACAAATGGCAGAATGAAAAACAAATAATAACAAACTGTGTTCCGTATTGAACATGAAGGCAAAGAGAGCGCAATTCCGAAAGTAGAGGGCTGAGAGAGGGAGAGAAACGATCTTCTTGCTCTCTGCCCAACTCACATTTTGCTTTCTTCTTTTGACGTTGTCCGCACTCGTTATGCTATGTTTTTCGAGGAAAATATATTTTCCCTCGAAATTCTTTGTTGAAACGTTATTAAATCGCGTTTCGGCTGCCCGAAAATCCTCCTAGCTTGGGCACAGGCAGTGCAGTAGTTTTATCAGCTTGAATAGGCTTTTGCCACAACGATTTCACCAGCACTTGCGTCGCGACGAGAAAACGAAATAAAACTGAGCGAAATAAACGTTGCTGCTGTTTGCCATTACACTCACCACCCACCCATACTAGTGCATTCCCGCACGCACACACGCGCGCCAACGGCTTACTGTACTCGTCTCTCCGCCTCGCCTACGTTGTTTTTATGCGCTCGCTGCGGCTGTGGCCTTTTGGGCTGTTGGCTGTGTGCGTGCTTGCTGCCTGACTGTTGCTTATTTTACACACATTTACACGATTTTTTGTTTCTGTTTCTGTATTTTTTTCGTGTTTCGCGCTCTGGTGTGGGTGAACGCCTGGTATTCAGTCTGTTTCATGGCGCACAGCCAGTTTTCCGCTCTATCCATGTGGCCCCAATGCCTGACTGTCTCGCTGTGTGCGTTCTGGTCGGTTTTTCTTTCCTCAGCCGCAGAGGAGAGTGCCGGGTACATGGGATCTATTAAAATAATGCCTAAGAGTATCAGGAAGCTTTCCAATTAAGTACAATCCCAACGGAACTTTAGCAGCTTTGTAACTTTAAGGTTAAATAGGAGCATTTAAAACAATTAACTTTTTTGTGTTTTCCCTAAATAAAAACAATATAATTATAACTAAAGGGTATCAGTCGATTCGTGGCGATGCGATTTCCATGCAACACTCCCCTCATACCAACAAAATAATAGTCGCTTGGTTTAAAAGTGTGCGTGTGTCTTTTTTTGTATGTATGTATGTATGCTTTGGGGTTTCTGATCTTTCTCTCCTTTTGTTGCTATTTCCTTACGCTATCGCGCCATACTTTTCACTTATGTACGGCTACTGTGTGTGTGTTTTCCTGTGTATAAAGAGAAACTTTTTACGTCAAGCCGTTTGTGTACATGACGCCCGACAGGAATTATTCATTATTTTGTCCTAAAAGGCACAGGGAAAAAAGCGAAAATTTTTAGACATATTTTTTATCTGCTGGCATAGCAGCTCCAAATATTTAAATATGTACATAAAACAAAAAAGTAGGCAAATGTTTTGTTTTTTTTTCCTTTCTACTTTTTATTACTGCCAAATGTCTGAATGTAATTTTCTAAATAATATAACGTCTGACTCTGTCTAGTGCATCAATTGAGCATCTGTTATGAAATCTTTTCGGGTTATGATTAACCAACGCATTCCCGAGAGTGCAACTGGTCTAGAGATCGCTTGCCACACATATGTATTGCATCTTCTTTCATTACTTACATATTTACATACATACTGCTTCCCTACGCCGACAGGTATGCATTGAATTTTTGTTCGATAATTATGGTGCAGTGAGAACTTTTGGAAAGTGTGATACTACAGGGGTTTCTTACTATGAATTTTAGTTCTGCATATTAATTTAAAGATCACATGCACAGTGCAGGGCGACGGTGGCACTTGGGGAAGGAATAAGCACGCCCTGAATTTACTCCACGTGATTTGCATTGTGAAAGTGCTCTCTGAGCGGCAAAAACGAAACAGACAATCGACAAACTTGTGTGTATACTTAGTAGTACATAACACATAGAAACAACAAGGAGGAAAACTTCCGGAAGCCGAAGATTTTCCAATTATTTATTATTTTGTAAGGTACTTTTTATAGGCGTGTGATTTACATTTCATTTGTAAACAAGAAAGGAAGCTAACTTCGGCAAGCCGAAGTTTAAATACCACTGCAGTAAGTATTTAAAATTTGGTATATTTAAGGATTGCGGTTCTTTTCGTTTTCGCGTGTTCTTAGATAATAAAAATGTTAAGCGAAACATGTTGAAACATCTAAATGTTGCGCAACATCAAATTAAATTAATTAAGATATACATATATTCCTATGATAGCTATATGATATAGTCGTCCGATCTGGCCCGTTCCGAATTATATAGTAGTGAGACCATATACAAGACTATCTGCAAAGTTTCATTCAGATAGCTTTAAAACTGAGGGACTAATTTGCGTAGA
>JAEIHY010017065.1:0-23290 GCA_018904565.1 Drosophila tsacasi | reverse complement strand
TCAATTTGTATCCAATTTCGAAAAGTATTTTTCGTTTGTTTTCTCTGAAAATGGTAATATGGTGCATATTTAATGTTTTCAAAACAAAAAATAAATAAAATTTGAGGAAAACAAAATAAAAAATTTTCAAATTAATCTTTTTGACCAGTTTTTAATTATTTATGCACTTTTTGTTCAAAATAATCTTAAATTTTACATAATTTAATATTTTTGAAGTATAATTATTCATTATACATTCATTACATATCATTTTTCCTAAAAACTACATGCTTTTTTTGCAACCCAAAAAAGGTTCAACTTTGAACACCTGCAACTTCTTAAGTACTGAACCGATTTGAATAATTTTTTTTGGATTCAATCCTTTTGAACTATTACCTGTCGAATGCAATGAGAAATTTTACGATACGTTGTCATCAAAAAGTTGATTTTTGCAATGTATCTGTATCTTTTGCCACATTGTGCGACGCAACATGTTCGGTCCCAGGTTCGAGAGAGGAAAACCTATAAATATGGGAGTGCCAGATACAAATCCGAAAAATTTTTTAGAAAACTCAAACGGCAACACACCGGACGGTTAATGTTTGAGATTTTATTTTTTAGAAGGAGCGGCAGTAAATAAATTATTAATAATAAATAGTCGCCGCGCCGCTTGTGTGTTTCGTTCCCGTTGCGACATCCGAAAGATATCAATAAAAAGATGGATTCTTAACGAACGTTCCAATAAAAATATACATTTTGTGTACGGAACTGTCACTGGCCACTAGATAGCGCCGGAAGTTCGGAATTTCGTATTTTATTTTCGAGAAACGGGAACACACCAACTTTCCGTTGTTGTTTACAAGTGTGTGGAGTTCGAAAACTATTTGCCCCGCTGCCACACGAAGGGAAAATCGAAGTGAAAGAGCAAAAAATACATAAAGTGTGAGTGCAAGCAAAAATTTAAAAACCGAGGAATCAAAGTGAAAATTGTGTGGATAGGAAATCGCTGGAAAAATGCTTATTTGCTGTTATGAGTTGTTATATGGATGTGTGTGTGGTGTCTTTGTGCCTGTGTGTGTGTGTAATTCACAAGAGAAGAGATTCTTCGCTCTCTCCGCCCGGCTTTTCCTGCCTTTCTTTTAACGGTTACGGATCTCGATCACGTTGTCAAGTTCCAATTGGAGATTGTGTTAATTTGCGAGCTCGCTCGCCCATTGGCCTCTCGGTGTGCGTGTGCGTGAGAAAGTGTGTGTGCGAGTGTGATTGTGAGCGCAAATTAAAAATCAATAGGCAAAAGAAAAGCAACAAATAATAGACCCATTGCAAACTTTAACTGTGCAAAAAACTAAAAAGAAAAGAAGTGCAATTGTTCGCCAGCCACGTACACATATTGTACCTGCATTGGGCCACAAACACACGCACACATACACACCCAACGCTCGTATACGTATACGTCATATAGATGCGGCAGAATCGAAGCAGCGCAAAACAACAAAACAAAAAAAGAGCACCTTTTCCACCACGTTGATTTTGTTATTATTTCTTTTTCGGCTCGAAATCAACACATTACTCGCACACTCATTAGCACACACACACACATCTGCATGGCGGTGCAGAGAAAATAAGACTGCGATTACCAATCCACGAATTGAATACAAAATCTAACAACCGCCGCCGGCACGTGTTAAACGCGAAAAAAATTTCCTTGTGCAATATATTAATAATAATTGATTCCCTCTTCAGTCCAATGTAAACCCAAAACAAATCAAGTGTACTCCCAAACATATCAAAGCCCATGTAATTTATCTTATGGCTGGCAAACAGAAATACATATCAAAAACGGTTGAAACGGATATCAATTTCAAAATATACTTGAAACAGTAAGTACCTCCCACTTTTATTATAAATATCAATGTTCTACTGGGCCTTCGTGATTATGCAAACAAAGTTTTAGCAGTAGAAATAATGTTGGCTCCTTAAAGAAAGTGAAATATCACAAATCATAAAAATACATAAATTTTAGTTGAGTTAATTAAGAGTTTAATAGTATAGAGTTGCTAAAAGTTATTTTTATTTGTTAGCAAATCGTTTAAGTTTAATTAAATTAAATTTAGCCTATGCATTTTTCCTACTTGATCTTTTTGAAGAATCTTTTACCTTTATAGTTTTTAGTATTAAAAGTTCACCCATAAATTATTCTTTTATTTAATGCTTATCTCCTGATCAAGGTGTTGTGTATCTGTTACCAAATCGTAGAGTCTATCTAGCAATTGTTTCCAATGGTACTTCAAATTAGTCATGCTTTCATTATCAGAAAGCTATACACATATGTACGTACATATATGTATGTATGTACATCCGTATACATAGGCACATATTTATGAAAGCCTGAAATCGGGAAAAACAATCACTCGGCGTTTCAAATAAATTCTGTTGAATATGGATTGTATATAGATTTTCTTTCAACTGCCCGTTTATTGCTGTGGCATTTTAAAATTTCGATTCAAAATAGAATATTCTCATTCTTTTAGGTGAAAAGATCGGGGAAATGTTGAAAACCCGTAAATTTTAAACTCATTGTGAAACAAAACGACTGGAAAAGTATTTTCTACAGAAATTGTTTTGGTTACAGCAGGTTCTAGAGATAGAGCATAGCATAATATAAAAAGCATAGCAAAATATAAAATCTTAACTCCGATTTTTTAGAAGAAGTTTGGAACAGAAAATTTTAATACAGAAAATTCTGAACCTATATTATTATCCCCAGCTAAAATTCTATTCCTCAAATAGAAGGCGTTATGTTTGATTTTAATCGAAAATAAAGATTAATTATTTCTTAACAAACTGAATTTCAAGAAAGAAAGAAACCTAAATTCAGAGATCGTTGAGTTTTTAAACTGTTCCAAGTTCTATACAACTTTTTAAAACTCCGCTAAATTTGTAGATTTTGAAATTCTGAAAGACGCCAAGAGATACAGAACTTTGAAGCTCAACGAATTCTGGAATCACTTTTGGGAGAGTTTCGTTCCGAATCTGCGACCGATTTCATTCCCACCTCACACACACATACACATGGTAGCGCACTCTCTCTCTCTCTGTGGCGCTCTCTACAGTGATTATTCCATACTCACCTCAATCTTAAATTGTTGATTCTTCAACTTGTCAAACCGGCTGACAAACCGACCGTCGCTTCGCCCCCCGTTCGTGTCTGTCTGATATAAGCTTATATTGGTGTGGCGCCATTCCGCTGCCGCCGACATCGTTACTATTATTTCTTTTATTACGTCAGTGGCGCCGGCGCCTCTCTTCCCCCTCTCGCTCGCGCTTGCCCGTCGCCCTGCTGCTCTGCACGCAAGCATTCTGTTACAGTGTTGTCAGGTTTTGAGCACTCAAATAAGCTAGATTCGTAATATAAATATGGTAAAATATTATTTTTTATACTTTCAGTAAGTCAGTCATTTAGTCGTGTAGGAATCCCCCGATTGTATTTTTCTGCATTCAATTATTAGGCCTAAAATGAGCTAAATAAAAACAAAAAATGCTGGATTTCAGGCTATAAGCTAGATGCCATTTTCAAATATGCTAGATCTAGCCTGAAAAAAGTGGAAGTGGCAACTCGGCTGTGTGTTGTTGGGGCTGTTTGTGGGGCTGACTCGTAATTTTGTTGCTGTTGCTGTGGCTGCGGCTGGGCGTTGTTGTTGTTGCCGTCATGCCGCCGGCGCCACTTTTGTCGTCGATAAGGAGCGCAAGAAATGCCAGCAACAAAATGGAAATGAAAATGCTCGCATGGGCCACACACAAACGCACACGCACTCACCCATACACACACACTCATGGTCGGGGCTGTTAATTTGCGGCGCTCCTCGCTCAGGCCCCCCCCACTCGGCGTGTGTGAACCGTCTCTGTCCCACCGACAGCTGATGCTGCCGCAGAAATCTCTTGGCGCCGGCGGACGGGGGCATTACTCACTCAAGCGATCCGCAGCCTGGAAGCAACGAAGAATCTGCTTGCCACCACCAACGGGTGTAAGCTGGAAGGGGATCGAGTTTTTGTCTTGGAAAAAAGATGAATATTTTCAATATTAAAGTTTGTGAATGATTCCATTTATACGAATGAATACGTATTACTTTAGTGGTGTTTGATTTTTGTAATTTTGGGCTGAGTAATAGTTTTATTTAAGGATTAAGTAGATGATAGAGGTTGTACACATTATTGGCGATAGAGGTGAACGACCGAACTCTTCTTAAAAAAATACACTTATAACAATATAAGCGATTTATTAATGTAGACGATATGTGACGTGCCGATTATTATGCTGCCAATAATATGTCTCTATTTTTTATACAAGTTTTCTGCAGCTCCAGCCGTGTAATCATTTTATATTTATAATAAGAGAGGGAGGGAGAGAGAGAGAGCGCAGCGGAGAGCACATTTTTAATAGGAGAGAGAGAGAGAGAAAGAGCGGAAGTTTTCGATAATGAAATATAAAGTTTATCCCATAGATACCTAGATAAAGATGTTTTGGTATGTAATAACTCGAAATATCCATTTTAAAATCCACAAAAGATTTTAGCTTTTTCTCTTAAATATTCGCCTTAAAGTAGGCAATGATTTCATACTTACTAAAGCCCGTATCCTTGAAAAGGTTTTTTCACGATTTTTTGTTTATTTAAAGGATTTAAATTGCATTAAGCGCACTTATATAATAGTACTAGCTTAGCGAGACAGAAATAATATTTTCTGATTTTCAATATTAAATTAAGTTTATTAAATGACCCTTCAACGACTCCAAAGGTCCCCCCCTAGTCCCCCCTAGTGCTGCATAAACACGAGAGCATTTAAAGCCTAGTAGGACGCCCAAATAAGCCCGTGACTAATCAACATATTCCTCTTTTATTGCAGAGTGCACAACACCACTGGATAATACATATCAAACGCAACGAAAGCATATCAAAGCCAACGAGTGATACGAGGAGTGCAGCAGCAGACCCTTCACCAAGTTCCCCCTTACCCCGAACCGGAACCCCGTCTCTTCCCAGCTCCCAGACCCACCCGTGAAACCAAGAAAATAATTAAAACAACCTCAAAACAAATACCGTGACTAGCCGGCCCCGTCGAGTCCGCGTCCGCGAACCAAGTTAGTCAACAACAAATAATGCGCATACAATAGGATCGATGTTACCGCAAAATTGTATGTCCCTCCATGATATTCCCAAACGCAAAGAAGAGAGATCTATGGCGTTATGCGCTCAGAAACAATCCGGGTACGCGCGAAGGGGTGCCTCCAATGCCGCCCTCCCAGCTACCACGGCCGCCGCCCCCTCCACATCGACCCCGCCCTCATCATCATCATCAGCAGCAGTACCATCAGCAGCAGCAGCAGCTGGCTCCGTCTCCTCCATCCATTGGCTACTCCTGCGACGAGGACTCCTTGGCCATGCGCCAGACGCCGCCGCCACCTTACAACTCGATGCCCTGCGCCATGGACTGCTCCGGCTCATCCTGTCAGAGTCAAGTCCAGAACAACAACAACAACAACAACAGCCATCCGTATCGCCGCCTGCCAAATCCTCGGGAACGAGAACTGTCACCACTGAGCTGCGGATTGGCTTGCGACCGCTGCTGTACCGCTCCTGGTTGCAGCTGCGCAAACTCCTGCGACGATATGTTGACCGAAGAAAGCGATCTGGAGCGGGCACGGGAACGGGATCCGAATCGGTATCAGGAGCCGTTGGAGCCGCAGCAGCAGCAGCAACAGCAACAAGTGGATCGCCAGCTGCCGAGTGCCAACACCTTTGCGACCATGTTTCGGAAATGCTGCGGCAGCGGAACGGAATCCACCAGCGGATCATCAACGTCCTCAATTCCAGCCACGATGCAAGCATCTCCTGCCCACCAAACCAACCAAACGCCGGCGCAATTCCAAGCGCAGAGCTTACGGCGGCAGCGCGAGGACTTCGATGCCCTGATGAAGGCTCTGAAGCGGAAGCAGGTGGCCGAGCTTCTCCTGGCCGTCAAAAGTCGCGTGGAGCTGCCGACGAAGACGCAACGCGATGCCGCGACCACCTCCGTGACCGCCTCCACCTTGAGAACGACGACGACGCCGCCCACCTACCTGCAGTGCATCCTGATACCGTGCTCAACAAGCGCGGATCTGGAGCAGTATGTGACCGCCAGCCGGCTGTTCTTCTGGCCGGGACTGAGGAGCGGCGAGGAGCTGAAGCGCCTGCCTGCCTGCCACAGCGTCCAAGACTGCGTCTACACGTGCTGCAATCCGCTGCACTGGTGCCGCATAGTGCACCTACCAGGTAGGACTGGGTTCTGGGCTTTCAGGGGGCTTCTGAGTGAACGAAAAAGTATCTTATTCCCCGATTTCAATGGAAATCCATGAGGAAGCCGCCTTATCTGAGTCTTTTCGTCTGTGGGGGGGGAAGGGGGGGAGTGCATAAGCGCCAGCTGTGCCAATACTGCCGAACCTCACTGTAGATTGCACACGAGGTGCAACCGGTCGGTCGGTCTGTATTAGGCATTAAATTGCTCCCGCAGAAAATTGAATTTCAAGTTCCTGCCTTGACTTTTGCCCAGACTCACACACACACACACCCACCAAATCCGGCGCTCTCTCTCGCCCGTTGATTCCGCTTTATCAAACGCACACACCTGCAGAGCCAGAGAGAGAGGGAGAGCGAGAGAGAGGAGAAAGGAGAGAATGTGCGTGAAATGTGTCGGCCCAACATGACGGCGACTAAATTCTTTCGAAAATAATTTGCGTAAATTTAGAAACTGGCGCCAGGAAATAATCAGGCGTCGCCAACGCAAACGCAAAAGCCGGCGGAGTCCGTTACCCATTGCCCATACCCATTACCATTACCATTACAAAGTAAGAGCCCGAGCAGTCGAACATTTCGAAAAACACAGTGAAACTTTGATAATTCAAACCGATATTTGCATGAGAAATTATTTACTTTTCTTTAATGCAAGACAAGATTAATTATATCTTCATATATTCTTCTTTTTCCAAATAAAATATTTGTCTAAAATATTCCAAATCGGGTTTTTTGAGAGCTTTAACTCAAAATTTCAAATGATGCAGTTTTTTATTGAATCTTAAACCTTCTTTGGGTTGTGATCTCTTTTGTCATGGCAGCAGTTCGGCCCTTCGCTTTACAGTAAATTTGTTTGCATTTGCAAAACACTAAGCGCAATTAGGGAAGCTCCACTGTAGTTGGGGCCGCGGCACATCCGTCGCCACCAGCTAGTTGGCGCATCGTTTAGAGATCCCATTCGCACTATGTACAGTCGGGCAAACATCGGTGCATGTCTATATGCATATGTACGCTACATACATGTACGCCTTCCGATTTGTTTGTTTTTATTTTTAGCACGCGCATGCACACACTTCGTATAAAAAATATTAAGCGAAGAAGATTAACTTTGTTTTAATAGTTCAAATATAGTTAACTTACGAAACTGTAATAAGTTTGCTTAAAAAAAAACTGTAATATTACTTTTTGTGTATTCGCTGTTACCTATTATAACTGTTTCTCTCGCTCCCTCTCTTTTTATAAATGTTTACACGGCTGGAGCAGCAGAAAACTGTTTTATTTAAGAGAGAGAAATATATATACATATATATCTATTAAAGTTTCTTAAATAGCTTGAATTTGTTAAAAATGTTTGAAACCAATGTTTTTTATAGTTTTTTATTTTTTAAATTATATTCAATGCTTTCCTTAAGTTTAAAATTGCTTCTGCTGGCGGTGCTATTACTTTTCTTATTAATATTGCACTAGGCATGGTGCATCGAATGCAGATAGAAAGATGCACACTGCATTGCCATGGGATTAACTTTCCATCATATGCACATTTGTAGTTGATGAGTCCGATTTATTAATAACCCCCCCTGTTGTCACCGGACAGTTTTACTGGGCCCCTCGAATCGCACACTATCTTCTGGAACGTGCGTATCACTCGACCGAGCTTACAACCGGCCAGCCAGCCAGCAAGTCATACATTCGTTCGTTCTGGTGTTAATCTAATCGGGCTATTATATCAGCACTAAACTGCATGTAATACATCATAGATGTGGGTATGTGTGGTGTGGGTTGTTTTCATCAATCGCCCGGCGGCGGCTCTAACCTTAAACTGGAACAAAATCGCACATGGTGCAGAAAAGTAAATAAGGAAGAGGAACGAGTTGCCAAGTGGAATTCTTACAAATCAAAAGAGCTCGAGGAAAGCTTAATTTTGAAGAGTAAGACACCTCCAATCATCAGGTGAATTCTACGAACTACAATTTAACATTCTTCCTGAACACAGCTAGCTCTATCTTTAGGGTTACAATACAATAAGGGGTGTATTTGTTAGTTACCTTTTGCAACTAAAAATCTTAAAACAAATACATTTTTGATATGATCTAGTATAGAAAAACTTATCTCTCCAGGTGCTGCATAAAGCCCCCTTAATGAGTGCGCCATCTCCTGAGATTATGGGTTGATTGTGAACAAATTAATTAGGAAATCGTATATGTTTACTTTGTGATTTTATGCTTAATAGCGGGCAAGATAAGTATCTCAGTTTTTGCCAGTATTTTCAGAGAGTGCCCCCACTAACAACCGATAATCACCGTAGATGCGCGATGGCAAAAAGGCATGTCTATACCGACATTCCTGTGCACAGAACACAATCTTTTGGGAAACATGAAGACGCTGTTCGTGCCGTTCTGCGGCAGATACTCGTACAGATACAGATACACAGATACAGCTTCCCTTGCCATCGTGCCTTGTCTTGCCTTGCCTTGCCATGCCATGCCTTGCCTTGCCTTGCCTTATGGCTTACCTGTGTGCCACTTACCTGTGCAACAGGCAACTGGCTCTGTTTGCTGCTGGCGGCGGCGGCGGCTGCCTCCTGCTCCGCTGGCTGTGTCATCGTCTGGACGGACGGCGGATGGACGGGACGTCCCGACAGTGACTGGTTTTTTAATGATGGCGCCGAACACATTAAACAAGTCGATAATGTTATTCCATCCGCATCGGCATCGGGGAACACAATTCCAGGAATTGTAACGACGAGTGGTCGCCGCTCGCTGGTGGCAGTCTTTGGACTCGGACTCGGACCCTTCCTCCACGAGAGCACCCATAAAAAGGATCATTTTGCGTGCCTGGGCCCCATCCATCGGATCGGAACCCATTGAGAGGTGCGGTTCTTGCTCGGCCGCTGCCGTTGTCCAGAAAGCCCGGCCTCTCTGTAGAGTGGCCACAGATACACATTTACGTCCATATCTTTTTTTTCCTTTCAGCTTTTTGCTGGTCAGCATTGTTTTGGGCTTATTGAGTGGTCCTAAAGGGGAACTTGACTAATTACCTTGCAGGCTGCTTTTGCAATTTTCTCTGAAAAAAATTAAATTTTAGACACCGAGTTGGGGATTTTGCTTTTTATTTATTCTGTCTTCGCAAAAGTGCAAAAATGTGTAATCGTGTCTATTGTAGGATGAGCATTGTTTGGCATTTACTGAGTATTATCAGTGTATTTTTGTAATCGAAATAAAGAGGGTTTTGTTTCCGGCAGAAAGATTGAATATCTTTAAGATGCAGATCTAAACTAACAATTGTTGAGATCGATTTTATGTTGTTTTAAGAGGAATAAAACATGATCCTAGCACTGACTCAGAATCTGAAACAATTAATATCTCTTTATACTTCATATCTCGTGAAACCCTAAACATGAAATAGAATTCTGGAAATCTTAGATGTAATCAATGCCGTATTCCCTTAATTAGATCAAAATATGAATCTGGGACATGGCTGATAAATAAAACTGCCGGCTCTTGGGCGTGCTACGATTTCAATTGCTGGAATCTGACTCAGTATAGCCAGACTATAACTATATATCTATATATAGCCCCAGAACCGTGGATATTATTCGGTTGACTATGGCTATTTCGCCGACTGGTCATACGATCCATCCATCAGCTTGTTGACAGCGGGGCTGGAATGGAATGGACTGGGGACTGGCGGCTCCGGCTCTCCCTTCGGTTTGGTTTCGGTTTCGGTTTCGCTGCGGCGCTCGTGCTTTTTTTTAAGAATTGTTAGATTTTCGACGTTGGCGTCGATGACGCGGCCGCCGCCGCCGCTCGTAATCAGGTTTAACTGGTACATTGGAGAACCGAGACGATACGGTATGGACACGGGAACGGGCACGGGTACGGGCACGGGTATATGGATACATTTGAGTCGAGTCGTCGTCGGGCGCCGTTGACGAGGCACATCAAGCGATTTATGCGCCGTCAGAATACCAAGAGAGCATTTACAGATCTTTCATCGCGATCAAAATCTGTGCGCTTACCTGTTGCATTTTGACCGGCGGTTTTTTTTCAAAACATTTTTATATTTTAGTTTAAATATTTTTATTGAATATATGGAATTAATTGCGGTTAAGCTAATCAGTCCCATTCATATGTAAAGCTCATTTTAATCATAAATGTTTTTTTTACATATTTGCCGAGCCCCTTTAACATTAATAAATTAAAAGCGTTGGCAAACATTTTTGATTTTATTGTTCATACAAAATGTATTATGCAATAAAATAAATGTTGAATTTAAATGAATATACATATTTATGATTTAGATTTGGTTCACAGAAGGACTTTAGATACTTTAAAATAGTGAATAAAGAATTATTAGAATTTTAGAAAGCAAATCTTTACCAAAGGCTTGGCGTTCAGTTTCGAATAAAATAATATTTAAAATGAATATACCAACAAATTAACCCCATTTCTACTATATATTATATTTTATATTTTAATAACAACAAATTAACCCCATTTCTACTAAATATTATATTTTATATTTCAATAACAACTGCATTCAAGTTAAAGCACCTTGTCTCGATTTCCTAATTGATATCACTTGCCATATATTTGCTGTGCCATAACTAAAGTAAAGAGTTTTCTAATTAAACCGCTAAAATGTTAATGCGACGTTTCATAAATTATTGAGTTTATTGGATTGAATGAATAATATCTTGGGGCCCGACGAGCAATTCATTGAGGCTTTTGTTTGTGCGGATCTTTGCCATCAAATACGACCTGTTCCGTTCCGTTTGTTTTTTGCCTTTTTGCTTTTTGGCTCTTTGTTTTTTTTTTTTTATTATTTAGTAGTTGTTTTTGCTTTTGTTTTCTGGGAGTGAAATGAGAGAAGAATGAAAACGGAGTGGAGTAGAATGTAAGCGAGATTAAACACAGAGCGCCGCAGATCAAACGATTTCTGCGCTGCGCCAATAAAATGTCCCCCATTTCGGGACCGCTTGCTGCTTGCTGCCTGCTGCCTGATATGCAAAGATTACTATATTTATTTATATATCGCCGCCCGATGTTTGGCTTGCTTACGCTTACTCTGGGGTTTCGCCTCTTCCTTTTCCTCCTCCGATCTGCCTCCGCCTTTGTTTTTGTTTTTGTTTGACTTTTGTGCTCTCTTCCCGCCTCCACTCTTCGCATCTCCTCTCTTCCCACCTCTCTGTTTTTGTTTCGCTTTGATTTGCCGTACAAATATTCGATCTGAACACTAGTATGTATTAGTTTTGCGATCCGAACCATGATCTCATCATCGCGATGTGCGCCCCACTAGAAGACGCGCATTTATAACTCGAACTTTTGATTAACTCAGAATTGAGTGTAATCAAACCGTGAACATGTCCCTTAGCCCTGCAAATTTGGTAATGAATGGTTCGAAAAATCAGCATTGGTTGATTTTTTATAAAGCTGTGATGGGATAGTACTCATGGGGTATTGAATATCCAGTTCGTAACTGGGTAAATCTATCTCTCTATTATTTATAAAAGTTTTCTGCCGCTCCAGCCGTGTAATCATTTTATATTTATAATAAGAGAGGGAGAGAAACATTTATAAGCGCAGCGAAGGGCACCCCGTTTTCCAAATAGTTTTTTGAACAGATGATTTGACTAAATTGATTGATTTAAATTTGTAAATAAATATTCATTCATTTTTCTTTACAGGACTTTTATTATATGGGTTATGCCTGTTATCTTACTAGTTATAGTTCTTTTGACATAAAATTCTGATGATAGTAAACAAAGTTATATAAGAAGAATTTAGTATTCTAACTGGAAATAAGATTTGAGTAAGCCTTAAAAAATATAACACATACAATCAGAAACCCTCTAACCTTGTATAAGATGTAAGATCTCAAGTATCTTCAAGATATCTAACGAAATCCCCTCTTTTCATTCTGCGTGCACTTTCAGAACCCCAACCGCCGCCATACCCACGCTCAAAAATGCAGAGACTGAAAGATGCAGGTAAGGTCATCTCCAAATTGGGGAGAGGAGAGCTCTCCAAGCTCCACTGCTCGTACGATTACTTGAATGCCCGATTCTTGCAGATCCCGAAGAAGACTTGCAGAACGACGACGCAGAGTCGGCGGCGCTGAGCACGTGGAGTGCGCGGAGCAGCAGCATTTCGGCGTCGAGCATCTTCAAGAGGACGGAGTCGCCAACGCCGTCGCCGACGCCGCCGCAGTTCGAGTCGTTCACCACTGACGGGAAAGGTGAGTTTCCAGTCCCGGTCCCGCGTCCAGTCTCTCTCTCTTTGGCCCCCCCCGACCTTATCTCTGGGAGCGCCACGAAGAGGGGGAGCGCGCACGGTGTTGCGATTATTTCGCGATGTATGTATGTAGGTGTGCGCGGCACTTGGGGCCGCGTGTGCGTGTGTGAGCGTATGTATGTCTGAGAGAGACAAGTTGCTCGTGGCGCCAGCTTGCCGCGTCAGGTCGTCACTTTCTATATTGATATTAACTTTTAAGCGAAAACAGCAAAAACGAAATGAAAATAAATAATGAGCGAAAAACAAACACAAGCGGCGAGAGAGAGAGCACCGCGGAGGCAGAGTGGGTGTGAGGGAGAGTAGCTAAGCGGAAGAGCGGGGAGCGGAGCGAGGTGAGTTGGCGCTCTCGACGGCGCCACAATCTTTGCGCTTACTTACAAGAGTGTGCTCCGAATCAGTGGCGTATATGTCATTTTATCAGGAGAGGGGATTTTTGTGCGCGTAGAGGGAAATTAATGCTTAATTCAGATCTAAGAACTTTGAAATTACAAATTATTATGTTTTATTATGTTTCAATTAAAACCTGGGATAGAGAAAATGAATTAAGTCGTTTATATTATCCTATAAAATGTGATCCGAATAGTTGTTGAACGTTTTTGGTTTGAAACTCGTTAATACAATAAAAAAGAAATAAATATAAAAAATAAGCAAAATATTTTACACAACAATTTTAAAAGCTATCAGCTTAATTTAAAAAGCAAACTGCCTATTGAAAGACTACATTTCACAATCTTTGGAAGCAACAACAAAAATAGTTTCTGTTAAAGAGAACCTCAAGTTAATTAATTGAATTATAGTTGTGCAATAAATATTACCTCCAATTGCTTATCTTAGCACTTACTTTGACGCACTGTTGTTCAAAATTCGTTTTGGGGTTTTACCTGCAAAAAAATCCCCGCCATGGCGAAATGATTTAAAAAAGTATTTTGTTCTTGTAGTCGCGAAGGGGCCTTTGGCCCCACTAATCCCCTTTAACTACGTCAATGGGCTAATGATATCATTCGCGGCATTACCCGGCGACTGAGACGGCACCGTGAAACTGGCCAGAACACACACACACTCTCGTACACCGAACACACACACACTCTCTGGCCGTATTGGACTTTTGTATATTTGACTTTTTTATGGCATTGTACTGGCGACAAAATGACGGAAAACTATTACATTTAAATGGACCGTTAAGTTGCGGCTTTACGACGATTGGCTGACAGGCCGGTTAAAAATAGATTGAAATTTCTCAAATTGATTAATTCCTATCAGAGTTTTGACAAATGCACATAACTACATACTTTGCATATTCCTTGATAACTCAATGTGTGGGGGAAATTTAAGGTGAATAAAAGGGGATTTTTATATTTTGAGATTTTATCATAAACCTCTTAGGGAAATGCGTTCTTTGTGGATGCATGAAAGGATAAATACCTATTATCTGAGTGTAGTTTGGGAAGGTTGGGTATTATTATTTGTATACCATTACAGGGTATTATATTTACAGTCAGTAGCTTACAAAGCAGTGAAGGAGTCATTTCGGACCCTTTAAATCATATATACATATTATCATATTATATCAATTATACATTGATCAGCAAATTTCAAAATTTTATAAGGGGTTACATCTTTAAAATTAAAAAAATGTATAAAAAAATTTAATTTTTGTTACTTTAAACGTATTATACAGATTTCTTTAATTAAAAATTTAAATTAATGCATTTTTGACCTATTTTCAAAATTTCAAAATTTTATAAATGCATTACATTTAATTTTTTATACTTTTAACTTATTATACAGATTTGTTAATCTATTTAAAGCTTTTCAAATTTAAATTGACTTGATTATGATGATTTTTATGATCCAACTCCAAGAGTATACAAACTTCAGTTAAAGTTTGCTTTCTTCCTTGTCCAGAATAAAATAATCATTTTTATGGTAATAAAACTCCAGAAACCTTTTACTATTAATAAATCTATAATCTCAATTATAAACATTTTTAGTAGGTTTCCATTGAGTTCGTAATCTAAACAAACATAAGCAATTAATGATTTTTAGATTAAAAGCAACTAAGTTATCTTATGTCAGATTCAAAGAGATTGTAGAGTTTAATTAGACGGAAAGATCTGCTTTACAACTACTTCCTCCGAATAAATACGGTCTAAAGTTAAAATTGCCATAAATTGGTATTCATAGTAAATTCATAGATTGGGGGACTCCACTATGTGGTGCACTGTGTGGAGATCGGGTCGAAAATGGGCGATTCCTTGAGAGCAGCACATGTGGGCCACCAACAAACTTACAGGCCACTGCCTCGACCCACACAGGCGCACAGATTGAAGATAAAATATTCTAAATTTAAAGATGATGTAGCAGCCCGTGGATTCGGGCATCCAACACACAAATCTACATATGTATGTACGTATGTATGTACGCCTATGTACCTACTTACATAAATATTAGCAAGGGGAACACAACAGCCATGAAACGGCGCTACGATTTTACACAAAAATGTATATGGCACAGGAAAAACTGCAGTAGGTGCATTTTTCGAAATGAAACCTTTTGGTGTATTTCAAATTCAAATTTTAAATATTTACTTTGTAGCTATTTTGAAGTTATTGTAGGTCTTTTTAGAGAATTTACACTTTTCAAAAATGATTAAAGTGAAGTCTGCAAAGGTTATCAGTTACAATTATCTTTATATAAGGTAAATTCCAAATTACAATTTTAAATATTTACTTTGTAGCTATTTTGAAGTTATTGCAGGTCTTTTTAGGGAATTTACACTTTTCAAAAATCTGCATAAGGTTATCGGATACAATTATCTTTATATAAGGCAACAATCTTAATAAATCTCTTTTAAATACTAGGGTTTTAGAAATCTCAGATTTTCTTGTATACCATAAAACACAGGCATTAAGCAATAAACATAAACAAATGAAGAAGATCTTATAGTTCACAAGGTGCATTCTGCTTTGAGAACAGGTCAAAGTGTGCAAACAGGAAAACTTTCCCAAACAAAAAGATTTATAGACATTTTCCCTTATCCCCGACTAAAACTTTCTCCATAATTTACTTAATACCAAATGCAAACACTAACTAACTTAAATATTATCATTATTAGCCAACAAGTCTTTAAATTTTGACCAATTTAAAATTGCGGAACTCTTTTCCGCACTTGATTACCCAATTTTCCAAAAAAATCACCTTTCTCTCGGATCAACTCTACCCGCCGACTCTGGCTGGCCCCCAATCTCGGCGTGCACTCACTCTCTCGCCCAGTTGAGTCCGACGCCAGTCCGGTGGGGTAAACAATATTTCGTGGCCATGGCGAGGCGCGACGCGACGCGACGGAATCATTGCCGGCGTCGACCTAATTAGGTAAACATCGGACGGGCGCCACTTGCAGCGTCCAACGTCCGACGTTCAACGCCCCCGTGTCGCTTCCCGCCGCCGTTCCCGTTTTTCGCCACACATTCTTTGCCATGCAAAATTTTAAAAGCCGTCTACGGATTTATTGCGATATATTTTTACTTGGCGCCACCCGTCTGGGCTTGGCCTTTGCGCCTTTCGGCGGCCTTTCGTTCAATTTTATTCTCGGCGAGCGCGTGCTGGCCATTGTTGCTGTTTTCCCTGTTGCGATTCTCGCCAGCGATTTTCGCTTCGCGATTTTCCGATTTTCCTCTTTTTTTGCGACCGATTGTGCGCACATATTTCTCGAATTGGCTCTCGCCAATAGCCAAAAGTATGGGCCAACTACAGAACCAATCGACTATCGACCCGCTGGCATTGCTGCAATTTGCACTTCGCTTCGCTGGCTGCCATGGCGTATGCGCAATATTTGCACTGTGCCGCATTTCAATGGGTGGTTGAGTCCATTGTTGATTGATAAATGCGAAAGCAAGGGGAGTCATCTACAAAAGGGGGTCATTGGGTACACTTAATTAATTAATGGTTGGATAGGAAATTAAGTGTAAGCTGTCTATTTACCCTTTTTTAGGGAAACAACATTATATATATTTATATATTTATCTGCAGAAAGTGAAGTCTTTAAGATTGTTTATTGCTTTATGAAATTAAAAGAAATAGAATAATCCGAATTTATGATTAACGTATTCATACATTCTTTAAATAATTAATAAATAAATATAAAATATGCATACATTCTTAGGAATACGAAAATAAAATAATCGCCTTAAAACGGCACGTTGCAGAGGTATTTCAAAGCCTATTAATATATTAATTTCACAAATTTATGAACAATTTTATGGGGTCGTAAATATTAAATAATTTGTACTGAAAACCCACCCACACACACACACACCTTTATCGCGTCTCGTTAGCCAGGATTCCGAATAGAGAGTTGCACTTGTTTCTCACTTTTGTTATTGCCCCGACACGCGTTCAGAATCGGAATATACAAATACAAAACCCATAAACAGACTCTCTGTGCGGTGGGTTTTTGTTAAATATATACAGTCGGTCGGTCGTACATATGCACAAATGAATATACCACACACAAAAGCCCGACGCCGGTCTGTTTACGTAATGCCCTGGCGCCAAAATTATTACCATTTAAATGTCTGAGCACACACAAGTGAGTGAGTGCGCGAACGTAATGTGAGTGTGCGGGCGACTTCGTTGCTTCTATTCGTCTCAAACGAGAAGGTGGGAGCTTACTGCCCCTCGATGTTATTGTAATTTTAAATCAAACTTTATTAGCCGGCGAAAGAGTTATTGCCGCTGAAGCGAACACTTTGTATGCGGGTTACAAGTTCGAAATTTGAATAATAGTTATTTACGCGAATACCTTAATCACTGGCATATTTAAAAATTCAATTAGTTGATTATCTGGTTAATAAGTTAACATGTTAAACTATAAATTAGTTGCCATGTTAAACTGACAACGCAGTCTTTAAACGTTTTCTTAATTTTAGTTCTTAATTCTTATTTAATCATTAATCACCTCTTATTTTGCATTCCAGACAACACCATCGACAGCAAGGGCTGGTGCCAAATCGCCTACTGGGAGCTGGCACACCGAGTCGGGGAGTTCTTTTATGCCCGGACAAAGGCAGTCAATATCTACACGGATGGGATTGTGGACAGTGGCGGGGACAGCATGTGCCTGCGTGACCTCACTCCGGATGGCAAGCAAGTGTCCTCCGAGGTGGTGAACACGCGCAAGAAAGTGGGATTGGGTAAGAGAGTATACCATATAGATTTTTATAAAGAATCCTTTTTAATTGGTTTTTGTTTACTTAACAGGCGTCACCCTGAGTCTGGAGTGCGGCGATGTTTGGATCTATAACCGTGGAAACTCTGCCGTTTTTGTAGACTCCCCAACTCTGGCCGAGCGACTGGACCGGGTTTGCAAAGTGATGCCGGGCTGCTGCCTGAAGGCCTTTGAAACAAACAGGTAAGGTTTTCTTAATAAACTTTTCTATACATAATTATAATTTCAAATATTATATTCCATATTTCCAGGGCCCAATGGCTAAGTATGCGGCAGCCCGGACACCACCACATGGGACCCATCGACTGGTTCAGCCTGAAGATCAGCTTCGCCAAGGGCTGGGGCAACAGCTACACGCGCCAGGACATCATGGGCTGCCCCTGCTGGGTGGAGGTGCACTTCAGTCATCTGCGGTGACAGTACCTACTGCAGGCGCTATCGTTTTCCCACCACCCAGCATTCCAGCACCTGGTCGAGCCACAGGCGACCACCACTAGCTGGCGGCGGGAGGGAAACCAGCGATCGCGTCAACTGCTGCGTAAGGCGCAGAAACTGCTAACCAAACTGTGCAGCACTGTGTGCTCACTGAAGGATCCGGCGGCGGGGACGAGATCCGGCACGAGATCAAGACCGTGGAGTCTGGCTGGCAGAAGACCGAGCCGGCTGCTAACCATTAAACAACAACCAATAATTTGGAACAACAAAGGACTGCAAAAGAAATCATTTTAAATGTTTACAAACATAATAATTACGAAACAAGTTTCAATTACTGCTAGTAGATACATCGAAATTAATTTTAACGCATCCGAGTCGCATGGAGGGACGAGTGGAGTACGAGTAGGAGTAGGGTAGGAGTCGGAGTCCGGCGAGTTGAATTGAAATACATAGTAATTGATTGTTAAACATACTTAGCAAAAATTGAAATCCTGTGATTCACTCTATATATATATATACACATGTAGTATGTACCGACGCGCGGGGCTAAAGCCCCGTGCCAGTAGCTATATGACATGTATAAATAACTAATTTATATACATAATTAAAACAGAAGGCACATCAGGGTTAACAGAGATAGAGAGACCACTCGATCAGCATCTAAATATCTTTTCTAAGCGACGTTTTTAAAAGAACCTAAAACCATAATTTATACCCCACCCAAATGAAACCAAACATCACTGAAATACAAATCTGTCTGTTCAGTAGAATCTGCATAGGTCGTAGGTTAAATGAAAGCGAAAACCCCTAGCAACTAGATTGAGGTCCAGCGCGCAGGGATTGCAATTGATTTGAAGAAAGCATACGTCATGTTCGAACATCATTCGTTTTATGTTGATATTTTGACTGTTTTCGTTCCTCATATCATCTTCTCCCATCAACTCATCAAGTTCAAGCAATCTTTCATCGGCAAATATATTTTATTTACATGCATAAATCATTCACATATTCCACAAGCCCCGATTTCGGTTGCATTTCCACCCGTAGGAAATGCCAATTCGAGGATTTGGTGTTGCAATTAAGATCCCAGCGCTGGAGCTTTTATCCGTTGAACCAAACGAATCCAAATTCCGTATAGAGTCCTCCCCCAGCCTTCTATGTAAGAGTGTAAATGCGATTGTTACCCATTGTTTCACTGTTAAAGCAAGACCGTGTTCAGTAAATTCATAAATAGGTACGTGATTATTGTATGTATAATTTAATTCCAAAAATCACAGTAAGAAATAGAAGGAAACGAACTTTCAACTCATGAGCAAAGTTACTACTGGGCTGATTTACAAAACTAAACATTGAATGGAAGAAAGTCAGTTGGATAAGATTAAACATGCATGCATACGATACAATAGCTTCAATATGATCAAATATTTAATCAGTGCAGTTATACTGTTAAGTTTAAAAAATTGTAATAAAATTTCAATATATTTACAAAAAACAACAACCTTGCTCTTTTTAATTTTAAATGAATGGTTAAGACTAGGGATGGCACGATTAATCATTTGATTCGGAATAATCGATTATTTTGTTTAATCTAGTTATTTAAATGTATCGAAAAACGGGTTGCGATTAATTAAATCAATAATCGATTATACTACAAAATAATCGATGCAGATAGCTATGCATCAGGTGGCGCAAGCTGACAAAGTTAATTGATGAGATAATTGATTGGATAATTTGCCGTTCCCCACATGTAGAAGCTCATAATTTGATAAAAAAATGTACTTTTGACAGTGTCGCTAATATTAATTCCCGAAAGTCAGGTACATCATTGGCAACAGATATATGAACTGACATAAATCTAAATATATAAAATGTTGCTTAATTGATGTATTTGTTTATTATTATTGGTAGCAACTCCATAACATTCACATTAGAACAAAAATATCAATTGATTAATCGATTATTTTAATTTTTTTCGATTAATTTCAATTAATAATTACATGGTTTCAATCATATGGTTTAATAATCGATTAATGATTTCTTGTTTGCCATCCCTAGTTAAGACCTTCTAGAATATAGAATTCAAATAAAAAGACTTAAAAACCGACTTCTTTTGGAGACATTACACTTTCTTCTAAATATTTAGTGTATCATCAACGGATTTATTTATAAGATTATAACTAAGGCAGACAGTTTTTATTCAATCACATAGTCCTCATCGAAATCATATTTATCTGCCTTTGTGGGTGCCGAACCTAAGCTAAAGTTATCCAGAACGTCTGTAATATTGGAGATTTTCTTCTCGCTTCGGATATTCTGTTTCTTCTTTCGCTTTTGCATCTCCTTAATGCTCTTGTTTATCGATTGATTTTCTGCAATTGAATAGTAAAATCAAAATAGTATCCACTCTTCAGGGATAGTTAGTTTGTGCATACCTTCCAAGAGCAGGACGGGATCTGGCTTTTCCTTTTCATCTTCCAGTTTTCTTTTGCGACCCTTTGTTGCTGGCTTTTCCTTCTCGTTAATGATCAGATTGGCGGCCGATTTGGTGGCAGCATCCTCATCTTCCCGCGGTTTTCTGATTTCCAGGGGTCCAGTTGATGTTATTTCCATGATGTCATCGGTTTTCACAGGGCACTGATCCAGGATCTCTGTCTCCATGGACTCGAAATTCTCCACATCGAACTCGCGGGCCTCGGAGTGAACAATCGAGGCACTTATGTGCGCCGATTGCGCTTCCTGCACTTCCGGCGGCTGTGTGCAGTATTTGATTTTGCCAGTGTTCCAGTCGTTCAGCACACTTCGCGCAGCGGCCACGACATCGGGCACGCCCTTCTTTAGGAATTTACCTGAGGAGCCAGAAACAATTAGAAAGATGTTTCATTTCTCGCGGAGTGTAATGTACTCACCCATCCTTGCTGCCTTCTTGGCGAAGAATTCCTCGAAAGTGTCGTAGCTCGTAATGTCGTACATGTTGCAGAAGTAATCCTTGCTAGCACGTTTCAAAACGCTCTCGGCAATGGTGAATGGATCCTTGACATCACCCACGCGCTGGGCATTCTTCAGCACCGCATGCGAGTTCTCAGATCCGCTGGTGAAAACTATTCCGGGGCAATCAATCAGCTTTATCTTCGAGTCCAGTTCCACTTCCTGCATGGCCCTGAATAAAAGGTTTTAAATTGTACAATATATTAAGGGAAAAGCTGTAATCAACTCACTTGGTCACTCCTGGCGTGCTGCCCACCATGCACGACCTGCCGCGGGTCAGCGAGTTGATGATGGAGCTCTTGCCCACATTGGGAATGCCCACGACGCCAACGCGAATCGAGGTCTTGATGCCCTTGTTGCGGCAGTAGTTGCCCAGCATGGACATGAGCAGCTCGGCTCCGATGCACACGGATCCCTGCATGGCCTTCTCCGTCTTCATCTCGCGCAGCTTGCGGCGCCCCAGTCGCGAGGCCTGATCCTGTGTGGAGGCTTTGAAGGCGGTGACGGGTCCACTGCGGCGGAAGTACTTGATCCAGTTGTTCAGGTTCTCGCGAGGTACCAAATCCGCTTTGTTGAGCACCAGTACCAGGCGCTTGTTGCCAGGGGCACCGCGAACGGCGCGCTCCACTTCGTTGCAGCGTGTGCCCAGCGGGTCGCGGGCATCTACCACCTCCAGGACGACGTCCGCGTTTTCGATCACCTTGCGGAACTCCTTGAAGTACTGCTTCAGTGACTGCTCCTTGGTGACGGCGTTTTTGTACTGCTTCCCGTCGCCTTCCTCGTCGTTCTCGTGCATTATTCCGTGGACGGTGCTTCTCATATCCGCATCCTCGACCATGGACTCCAGCGACTTGAATTTGTTCTGCTCGCGCTCCGCCTTGAAGGCTTCGCGGCGGGCAAGGCGCTCGGCCTCTTGGCGCGCCTTCGCCTCCTCCACTTCCTTAAGGATGTCATCCTTGAAGGGACATATGTTGGGAATCTGGATAAGTTTCTGTTTTTTGCTGCCCTTCTTGGGGTTCTTCTTGGCAGCACGCCGTTCCTTTTTGTTGTGGTCGCGCACCTTCTTTTCGATTTTGTGCTTGAGACGGCCTGTCAAGCGCTTGGATTTCTTGGCTGCAATGAGGAACACACTAAGTAGTCAAAATTACTTTGTGTATTTAACCAATTACTCACTCTTTAGTCTTTTCAGAGCCATTTTAAACAACAGAAATTAGAACCAAAACTTAAAACACGTGCTGCAACAACACTTGAGTTATCGATACTATCGATATGCTTATTCTAGTGTGCATGCCTGTCAGAGTTGCCAGACTGGCGGTGCATCTCTTTGAGATTTTTTAGTGGGATAGCCAAGTTTGCATCTGGCAACACTGGTGTGATGTAATTTGGTTTTGTTCACAAAATCGGCAAATAAACATAAAAATGTCACTTAAAGTATTTTTGAGTGCCTTACGGCATGCCCAGAGGCTTAACCCCCTGCAGGCGTCGAGTATCCATACGGCAGCGTGTTTGCGGAAGGCGGAGGACCGCAAGGAGATGCTGGCATCGATGCCGGCGAAAGACGAAGGAACCGTGGGCGAGAAGTCCGTGGACATAGACACACTTATCAACCGGTAGGGAATACTTCACACCCTATAAGTATGAAATAAAATTGAGTATTTAATCCCACAGCAAGGCCAAGTTCTTTCCGGATGCCAGCACCTCCACTCAGCTGTTCAACGGAATCCCCTTCAACGAGCTGCCCATCTGCAACATTCGTGTGTCGCCCAACAACACAGTTATTTCCGTGACGGATTACAAAGGTTCGAGAGGCGGGAATCTTATAATACAAGTTCCATATGCTCTAATATGTTCTTTATTTTCAGGAGTCCTCCGGCTGATACGGTCTTGTGGCATTGAGGGATTCAAAAACACCCGCAAGGGCACAAACATCGCCGCTCAAGCCACCGCTGTGACCATTAGTGGAGTAAGTGCTGGGATCATTCATATAACATTTTTATACCCTTGCAGGGTATTATAATTTTAGTCAGAAGTTTGCAACGCAGTGA